>JAXCMG010000032.1:1232983-1264697 GCA_034642415.1 Podarcis siculus | reverse complement strand
AAGGAAGGCTAGCCTATCATGCCTAACAATTTTAAACTTACCATGAGCCCAGGAAATAGTGTTTCCCCCCCCCCCCATTCATGGGTAATAGTTGTTTACCTTCTATGCCTCCAAAATAACAGGCTTAGCCTGCCTGTTTGTGACCTATGCTCTTTCCAGGGTGCCATGTTCTTTCAGGATGGGAAAATATATTATAAATTATACTGTGCAAACAGAGGAGAATGAATTCATGAAACTGACACAGATCAGAAATATAGTCATCCATCCATCCCTAACCAGTAGTTTTGTTTTTTCTGGTGCTGATGCTTTATATCTTTTTGGGTTATATTATAGTCTTCCTATTCCTCTAGGATATTGATATTTGTACCTCTGGTAGTTTTGTTCATGCTCCTTTTTTATTCTGCAGAACTTTCTTTGTTTCTCCATTTCTTAACTGTCCATACTGTTTTGGGGGACTCAACCTCTTTGTGTCCTTGCTTCTTCTAGATGCAAATGAGTTATCTCAGAGGCCTGATCAGTAATCTTACAGTGTTTTTCGCTGGGCATTCTATCGCTACTTCTCTTTAAGTGCCTTTTTAAATGAAAACTTGGGAGTTCCAGTGGGTAGGTGTTGAGTTTTTCAGCTGTGAAATTGCAGGTTCATCTTAGCACACCACCCCAAATCACCCCAACCTTCTTGGGCATTATATGGAGATTTTGGTGTGCAATGTCAGGATGTAACATCTGAAAAGGCCCTAAGGGTTTTGGATACTTCAAATAAATACATAAATAATAAAATCAACAATTAAGACAAGAAGAACAATGCATTATGTTCACCTTCCGCATGTCCAGCACATGCAACACACACCATTTTGCTTTAATCCTTACAGCAACCCGGTATAATAGGTATTATTATCCACATATTTCACATGGAGGCTGAAGAAAAGTGACTTACCTAAAACCCACCTCTTTGGCCTAATTGATGACAGCATAGCAACGAATGTAAAGGATGATAACAGAGTAAAAGAAATTAAACTTTGGACTGGAGAAAAGGCTTTCGTTTTGTACAGATCGTGTTGTTCTCACAGTGACAATGAAGGGCTGAATATTACATACAAAAGACTATGGTTTATAAGCTGTATGAAGCAAAATCCTGGGTTACTGGGTTTAAATACGGATTATCTGTTTTGGAATTTCTTTTTCGCATCATACTCTATGGGAAAAGAGAGCTAAATATTTAGACATACTGTTCACTGCCCAAGCATCACTGGCACACACCTGCAGAATGGGCCACCTCTCCTCCCTCCCTGCAGAGGCTCTTTTGAAAAGTTAAAGAATTGATTGGTGCCATTTAACTCATTTATCTCTCTTTGCTTAAGCTCCTCACGTTTCTGGCTGACTGGTTTGTATGTAGAACAAGTGTGGCATGTATATCCATATCAATTATGTACGAGTGACAGCTGACCTTTCCTTGGCCTTGGAATCGAGTGTCAATTCTGCACACCTGGGGAAACTGGAGGCCTCTTGTTTTCTCATATACACTTTGGGGCCTAGAAATTCTGTCAGCAACACAGGTTCCCACTCTCTCTGGGATCTCCTGGTTATTATGGCTCCTGCCCTTCCTTCTGAAGCCAGTCCACTTCCACGCTTCTTTGGCTTTTTCCTGGGCGTAGGACATTTCAGCAGGAACTAAAGAGCTCCAGCACTTGTCCTTCTGGAGTCACAGAAGGTGGCATAGACCTCCCGTCTCTCGGGGCTCGTCCTTCAGTTTCCCCCAGGAAAATCACTTGTTTGCCACTGAATCAGAACAAATGTCAGTTGAGTTTTCTGCAGATTTACAGACGCGGGTAGCGCTGTGGGTTAAACCACAGAGCCTAGGGCTTGCCGATCAGAAGGTCGGCGGTTCAAATCCCCGCGACAGGGTGAGCTCCTCATTGTTTGCTTGTTAATTTAACTATTTCATAATGCTTATTTAAAAATGAGACTCATTTATTCGATATGTAGCTTTCCTGCCAAGGGGCTAGTAACAATCCTAGTATTTATGCTGGCTGTGAGGGAGACTGGCAATTGTCCATTTACCAAAGACGCAGGTGGCGCTGTGAGTTAAACCACAAAGCCTAGGACTTGCCGATCAGAAGGTCGGCGGTTTGAATCCCCGCGACGGAGTGAGCTCCCGTTGCTCGGTCCCAGCTCCTACCAACCTAGCAGTTCGAAAGCACGTCAAAGTGCAAGTAGATAAATAGGTACCACTCCGGTGGGAAGGTAAACGGCGTTTCCGAGCGCTGCTCTGGTTCGCCAGAAGCGGCTTAGTCCTGCTGGCCACATGACCCGGAAGCTGCACGCCGGCTCCCTCGGCCAATAAAGCGAGATGAGTGCCGCAACCCCAGAGTCGGTCACGACTGGACCTAATGGTCAGGGGTCCCTTTATGTTTACCTTTACGTTTGCTCTGATTCAGTGGTAAATAGCGGGTATTCCTGGGGAAAGCAATAAGGCAGATGGAAAACCGCTTGGACCTGTGCTTCGAAGTACAGGACTAGTGTAGACGAGCCCTCTGCTGCAATTCCTGGAGTTCCTTGTAGAATTGCTCTCTTCCTCTTCCTTCTACAGCAGCTTCCTGTTCAGAATATGTTTGCATTAAGCTCGATCTTCACTTTAGCCTCAGTGCTTTCTTCTTCATAACTGGTGTGCAGCTCAGGGTGAACCTCCCTGAACCTCCCAGCCAGGGACTTTGTTTAAACTTAATTACATCCCGGTAATAAACATGTAATTACATATAGAACTGATGTTACACTAATTATTATCTTCAGCAGCAAGTCTAGAATTTTGGCACACAAAAAAGAATAGATTTGTTTTTTAATGGGGAGATACAATACAGTCGTACTTTGGTTGTCGAACTTAATCCGTTCCGGGAGTCCGTTTGACTCCCAAAATGGTTTGAAAACCAAGGCGCAGCTTCCAGTTGGCTGCAGGAGCTTCCTGCACTCAATCAGAAGCTGCATTGGATGTTTGGCTTCCAAAGAATGTTTGCAAACCAGAGCCAAAACGTCCGAGTACCAAGGCGTTCAACAACCAAGGTATGACTGTACTGTGATCTGTAAACCTAAGGTTGACAGTATTAGGCTGTTATCGTTGTATTATCTTCAATTAATACCCTTTCTTGCAGAGATAAGGCAATTAGGAATTCATTCCCTCAATGTTATCAATATTATATTCGTTAAAGCCCAATGTTTGTTTGTTTATTGCATTCCTATCCCACCCTTTTCCCAAGGAGCACAGGGTGGTCTACCTGATTCTCCTCCTCAATTGGTTCCCACAAGAAACCTTGAGAAGTAGGTTAGACTGAGAAGCAGTGACTGGCCGAAAGTCACCCAGTGAATTTCACGGCTGAGTGGGAATTTGAACCCTGGTCTCCCAGGTCCTAGTCTGACACTGTGGTCACTCTGGATCTCTGTCTACAGCACTGTTAAAGGAACATGCGGATAGAAGGGGGGTCACAAATATAGGTTTAAGAGAAAATGGAATAAATTTCTTAGGTGGAGATACTAGTAGACACATAGAACATTTACTAATCAATTTATTCTATATCTACTATTTCACTACAAGATACATCTTACTCAGGTGGAAAAGTACATTTTCTGGAGATTATGAGACTGCATTCTATTATGTGTGCCTGTCTGGAGAGTGTACAAAATATTAGAAGGGTGTTTAAAGAGTTAACAGAAATTGAATGTTTAATATTTACGCCTCTAGTACGTTTTTGTTTGCTTCATTAAAAACATGTAAAGTATCAACAGAACACTAGGGAATTATAATTAATCTTAATTATAATAGTAAGAATTGAAGTGGTCTGTAAACGGAGAAGGTTCCTGCTTAACATGTATAGAAATTAGCTGGTTAATTGAATTGTGTTTGTAATATGCTGGAACAGGCATTTTGAGCACAATGTACAGGAAACATATTTTTTGATAGCATTAATAGATACAGGTATTCCCCCCCTTTTCCTCCTGTTGAAGAATTCAAACACCTAGTCCTAGCAGGACTAGGTTTGTTATTAGTTAATGGCAAGCCAAACCCTCCTGCAACTTTGTACTTAGTGGAAGAAGCACTGCCACAAAATTTGTAGGTTTCCCAAGGAACAACAACCATAGCTCTTTCTGTGATGTAATTGTGACTTCCTCCACTCAGCTTCTGAAGAACCTCTTCTAGCCACCGGCGTCTGTGAATAGTAACTTCAAAGTGATCAGGCCATTACCACGGCTGTTGTGTCCATGAAAATTCACATTTGCCTTTGGAAAACGTTGGGAGCAGCAGTAAAAAGCTTTTCCTATGAGAAACGTGGATAGAATACAGCATATTCGTTGTGATGTGTTCACTGCAAGATGAGCAAACTCAGAGCAAAAGGCTATGGGTGGGAGGGGAGCTATCTTAATCTCCCCATTATCCCGTTTTCTCCTTCCAGGTGAAATCAGAGTGGCTTTTGTCCTGTACAACAACCTGGGCCCCTACCTGTCCACAGAAAATGCCAGCATGAAGCTGGGGATGGAAGCCTTGTCTACCAATCACTCTGTCATAGTGAATTCCCCCATTATTACAGCAGCAATAAATAAAGAATTCAGCAATAAGGTTTATCTGGCTGATCCTGTTGTGTTCACTGTCAGACACATCAAGGTAAGGAACTATTTGCCTTCCAGAAGATCACATATTTCAGTCTGCTTGTTTTTCCCTTTCTCCTAAAAACATGCCAGAAAACATTTTGAGGATTTTCCTCACATATATCATTTCTTTTTAGTCAAAGCACTGTGGCTCAAATTATATTTTGATGTTTGCTTTTATTCCCTTTTCATTTATATCCTGTATTTCAGGATATGAAACCTTCCAGGGTGGCTTATTAAAAAGAAAAGAAAAGAGTAAATTACATTTTTAAAGACCACAATCAACAATATCAGCATATAAAAACTAATCAGGATATTTAACAAAAGGCAGTTGGTGGTAGAATAGTCATGGATGGTAGAGCTTTAGATATTTATTGTCTATTACAGTTTTAAATGAAGAAAGGCCTCATGCTCATCATATAGAAAAATGTTTATCTACTAATTATAAACCTCATTGTTTGATTGTTAATTTAACTATTCCATAATGCTTATTTAAAAATGAGACTCTTTTATTCGATATGTAGCTTTCCTGCCAAGGGGCTAGTAACAATCCTAGTATTATTTTATCCTGGCTGTGAGGGAGACTGGCAATTGTCCATTTACCAAAGACGCAGGTGGTGCTGTGGGTTAAACCACAGAGCCTAGGACTTGCCGATCAGAAGGTCGGCGGTTCAAATCCCCGCGACGGGGTGAGCTCCTGTTGCTCAGTCCCTGCTCCTGCCAACCTAGCAGTTCGAAAGCACGCCAGTGCAAGTAGATAAATAGGTACCGCTCTGGCGGGAAGGTAAACGGCGTTTCCGTGTGCTGCTCTGGTTCGCCAGAAGCGGCTCAGTCATGCTGGCCACATGACCTGGAAGCTGTACGCCAGCTCCCTCGGCCAGTAAAGCGAGATGAGCGCCGCAACCCCAGAGTCGGTCACAGCTGGACCTAATGGTCAGGGGTCCCTTTACTTTACTTATCACTGTTTTAACTCTCATAGAGTAATTCCTTTGTTCTTCAGCTGAAATATAGTAGGTTAGTTCTGAAGTACTCATTATAGTTTTATGAGCAAAATAAATAAGGAACAAAGAAACAAGACCCCATTTAGCTAAAGTGAAAAAGACAGAAAACTTTCTAAAGCGTGCACAAGGTAGAATTTTTAACTCACCAACCTCTGCTGATTGCAGCTGGGAGAAAGGAAATATGTTTAAACCGTTGTCATTTCTATTGCATGTATTTAGCAGTCAGAGGAAAATTTCAACCCTAACTGTTCTTTCTGGAGCTATTCGAAACGCACAATGACAGGATACTGGTCAACTCAAGGATGTCGGCTTTTGACAACAAACAAGACGCACACAACTTGCTGCTGTAACCACCTGACCAACTTTGCTGTCCTGATGGCCCATGTGGAAGTGAAGGTAGGAATGGCTCATCTTCTTTAACCAGAAGACACTTGTTCTGGTTCTTGTTGCTACAGTTGCCGGGATCATTTAGGATGCTTTGCTGCAGTGACGTTCTTCCATGACACATGGGGGCTTGGTGAGACGTGGCGATGTTCCCATTTGCCACAGAATGGTCCAGTGGGAATCGTTCTAATGGCCCAGTGGGAAAAAGCAGTGTCAGGAAAGATAAAGCTCAGAATGAGCTGAAGCTGGAGTGCCAAGAGCAACAAAAAAAAGTGTATTTTAAAGTACGTTCAAAGAAAAGGAAGAAAGCAATAGATCCACTTCTCCCTAAGGATGGCAAAATGACAAAGAGAAGGCTGAAACTATTGAACTTCTATTGTGCCTCTGTTCTCTCCCAAAAGGAAACTCGACTAACATTGCATAAATTGTGTTACTGATGAGGAGTCAGGATTGCAGTTCAGGATTGATAAGCAGTTAGTCAGGAAATGCATCACTATCCCTAGTGAGTTCTTCAGAGCCAGGTGAATGGCATCCTAGCATGCTAAATGTGCAGGTATACTCTCAGAAACTTTGTGTATCATCTTTTGAGAATTCCTAGATAATAGGTGAGATGGCAGTCTTCAAAAACAGGGAAAGGGGAATCTTCAAAACTATAGACTGATATCAGGGAAGATACTAGAACATATACTAAAGGGATCAAGTTCTATGCATATTGATAACAATGCAACAGCAGAATTAGTAGAAACCAGCATATTCTTGTCAAGAATAAATCCTGCCTAGCACATTTTGCTGTGTGTTTTTTTTTATCTGGGTTACTAGTTTAGTGGCTTGAATAATGCTGTGGTTGTAATTTATCTAGATTACAGCATCGCATTTGGCAAAACTGAGTTAATAAGCTAACTGAATATGGGCTAGATTATAGTTCCAATTGGAAACTTCAAATGGCATAGACCACAACCACCAGGGTGCAGGTGGGGGAAGAAATGTACTGATCATATTGCAACAATACTGTGCCAGTTCCACTGGTTGCCTGCTTATTTCTGAGTGAAAATTCAGGTGCTGTTTAAAACCTTTTATACACACACACACACATACACAGTTTAACTGCGCTTTTTTAGCTTAATGTTTTAATGAACAGTCTGGCTAAAATGCTATTTGCACTTTTGCATTTTGAGGTGGGGCCTTGCATGCAAGTAGGTGCAGAATAGCCATTAGTTGGCCGGCCATTGGGGTAAAGGAGGCGGTTGCTCTCTGTTGGCGCCTCACAGGTGTCCATCCCCCCCCATTCTCTCCTCACAGCTGAGGCAGGCGACTGATGGAGCCATGAGAAGGCAGCTTCGGAAGAGGGTGGTGATGGCCATTGTTGCTGCCACCCCCTGGCACCTGCCTCCATCTCCCGTCCTCTCCTTGGCCCCAAGCAGTGGGGCTCCCTGCACCGGCCAGCCCTGAGGGAGGCTTCCCATTGGGAAGTAGAGAGAGGGCCGCCCCCACCTAGCCCATGGCAGAGGCTGTTGGCAAAACCTATTTGGTGTTTCGCAACTTTCCGACTTGTTGCAGGACCTTAGCCAGACCTAGCAGAGTAAACGCAGAATCCACGGAAGCAATTGGCGACTTGGCTGCAGACAGGATAGACGAAGCAGGAACCAGGAACTTGTAGTTAGGTGTTTATTATATACAGTGGACTATTTACAGGAACAGAACACGGATCTTTAGCTAGCTCTCTCTGACACGACTCACAACTCCTACACTGACACACTGAACCACTGAACTCACAAACTACCAGTTAGTAGGCCATTAATTATCACTCTCTTGAGAGAGCTTGACCAATCAGGGAGCTGTCTCCATGTCTCTGTTATCACCAGGCAGACTTACTCCTTCAGATTGCCTTCTGGCTGTCTGCCAAACCTTAATTGACTCTGTGTGAGTAGCTGCACATACACAGTTTCCCAACAGAGGCCAAGGGTGAGAGAGAAGGACCTGCCAGCCACCGTGGTCGGATCCAGCCCCTGACTCCTCCCAAAACACAACATGATGTCTCATGTCTCTGTGGGGTGGGGGAAGCTAGCTCAATCTTGGGGACAGGATGTTTCAGACTGGGGGCAACACTGCTGAGACTGAGAAGGCCCTCCTGCCAGCCACAGAACCGTGAATCACACTCAAAGATGGTTCAATTAACAAGATAGCCCTAATTTACCTTGAGGTTGGACTGTGCAATACAGGGTGAAGTGAACGGTTCTGAGGATTTTGTATGTCAAGACTGGAACCTGGAATTGGACCTGGTGATTAGTCAGCAACCAGGGCAATATGTAATAGGATTGTATGCTGTCAGACCCATTAACGCTTCGGCTGCAGCATTTTGCGCTAGCTGCAGTCTCCAGACCATCGTCAAGGACAGGATACACACACAGTGTGTGTAAATAATGGCCCCCGAAGGCCGTGAAATGCAGAAGAAGCACTCCTCTTAGTAGTCTCTGGCATTCTCTTCCCAAAATTTCTCTGAGTCAAGAAAGGCTTTTATGATGTGTCAGCTATTAAATTAGGACTAAGACTGAATCACTTGAATTTATGAGAAAAATCATCGGGGGTTGCTCTGCAGATGCCTCCTTCCTCATATGCTGCTGCTACTACCACCACTAATTAAGTGCCAGCAGTATTCTATGTGTTCTACATATGCTAATCCACCTTTATACAAGGATGTGCATCTTATGAAATATTGCAACATTGCAGAATCCTTCATCTTTCTTATTTTGTTATATTATTCTGTTTCCCTGGTGCCGATGAAAACTTATTGAGATGGCTACCAAAAAGTATGTTTTCTTTCAAGGACAGAAGTGAACAGAAAGAAAAGGAGGTTCTTCCTCAGCCGTACAGAAATATCAATCAACCTTTATTACGGTCCAGAGACCCAACAAATCATTACAAAGCAATACACAATTCATACAGCCTACCTCCAGGTTAAACAAGCATTTTGTTCAGAATATAGGGATCATTGGTTCTTGCAACCACCGATAAAAACTTCGCCACTGCT
Organism: Podarcis siculus; assembly: GCA_034642415.1. Taxonomy (NCBI): domain Eukaryota; kingdom Metazoa; phylum Chordata; class Lepidosauria; order Squamata; family Lacertidae; genus Podarcis; species Podarcis siculus. The sequence continues at coordinate 1,255,652 of JAXCMG010000032.1, read as the reverse complement.
AATGTTCTAGCGTTTGTCCAGTCTTCCAATAGGAACCTGACATAGTGAGCCTCTGATTTTCCCAGGAAAGGTACCAGCAAGGGTAATATCAGTTCAGCCCTGGCTTGCTCGTGTTTTGCACAGTGCAATATTGCTTTCTGAGGAAGAACCAGAATCAAATGTTCTGAATTCTGTTTGGAGGGCGTTTCAACATCTGTATTATAATACACTAAAGTGTCTTGTTCCAGCGGTTTGAAGTCTCTAGTTGACCTCCCTTCCCAGGGTACGAAATCATCAGCTACAGAAAGTGCACAGTGCGGTTTCTGTGAAGGAAGGTATCATTGTCAGTTTGGTTATCAAATCATCAGACAGACCTCCATGAAGAGCAGAAGTTGTGTAAGGCAAGTCAGCAAGAATACAGGCTTGTAGGTGGCAGGGAAACTATGAAGGTGATTGAAGGGAGGGAATTAATATACGCAGGGAAACAAAACACAGGAGCCTTAATGAAAGGTAAGTAGAGAAGGAGGAAGCCGCTAAGGGAAAATCACACATAGAGATGGTGAACCTGAGGCCGTCCAGCTGTTGAACGCTGTCTCCCATCATACCTGGCCAATGGCTTTGCTAGCTGGGAATTAGTGTGAGTTGTTGAACATCTGGAGAGCCACAGGTTCATGCCACCCCTAGCCTAATATGTAAAGAGTCTACATGCTGTTAAGGAGGGCGAGAAAGGAGACAGTGAAAAGGGCCAAGAGTCTAATACAGGCTTTCAAACTTCTGGTACACTTAAAATGAAGACTCATGTCCCTATTGCTTCTGAAAAGATTTGCTTTTACTGTGGAAGAGTAAAAATTGCATTTCTCAGACCTGCCCAGCCTGTGTTTCTGCAACAGGAAGCCTTCTTTGGGCATATAGTTTCATGCCCCATGTGCTACTACCAAACTGCTGTGCAATTTCCTGATAAAGTAGTTAAGACCTGCCTTCTCCTCTATTGAATCATATGTTATAGCCCCATAGGCTGGTCCATGACAAATATACAAAATAATAATAATAATAATAAGATTTATTTATACCCCGCCCTCCCCAGCCAAGGCCGGGCTCAGGGCGGCTAACAAGCAATAATAAAAACAAGTTGAATGAATACAACTTAAAAACAAGATTAAAATACAACATTGAAACATTAAAATGCAGCCTCATCACAGGAGGAGAAAGGAAAAAAGAAAGAGGGGGAGGGTTGTAAATTTCAGATTCCCCATTGGTGCAGGGTTGTATGACTGACATACAAATGTATGTGTGTGTCAGCGACAAAAAAAAAGGAGGATTCAGTGCTGAAGTACTTTAATAACTTTTTGCTTTTTAAAGCTATATTCTTTTCATTTTTTAAAAAAAAATCCCTCTTGTAATCATTTTCTCCTGACTGAAGTTTAATGACTGATGAGTAAATATATGGGATTCAAATCAGCTGCAACTCCCTTAGCCTGCAGCATGTATTAACCTGCAGCAAATAACGCATTGCAGAGGAACACCATTGCTTTGGTGCTTGTATGTGGTAAACTGGTAGTGCGGGCAAAACGTGTGCCTTCAAAATGTGGGGCACATTTGGGCTTCCATCTGTATTAAGTGCATATCTGTTCCCTTTGGGGCATGTCTTGGGAGCCAGAGTCACCTCAGTACTATACATAAAGGCATTTACCATTGATTAGAATTCTTTGTAACTAAGGGTAGAGCTAAGGGAGGAGACTCTTGAGAGTCCCATGGGCTGCAAGAAGATCAAACCTCTCCATCCTTAAGGAAATCAGCCCTGAGTGCTCACTGGAAGGACAGATCCTGAAGCTGAGGCTCCAATACTTTGGCCACCTCATGAGAAGAGAAGACTCCCTGGAAAAGACCCTGATGTTGGGAAAGATGGAGGGCGCAAGGAGAAGGGGACGACAGAGGAAGAGATGGTGGGACAGTGTTCTCGAAGCTACCAGCATGAGTTTGACCAAACTGCAGGAGGCAGTGGAAGACAGAAGTGCCTGGCGTGCTCTGGTCCGGGGGTCACAAAGAGGTGGACACGACTAAACAACAACCACAAAGGGTAGAGCTAGGTATACCAAGTGGCAGACCCATGTGTAAACTAATCCTGCTGCCTCCCTCCCATTGCTACCATTCACAATCCCCTGACATCCTAAGCTGAGCAGGAAGAAGAAGAAGAAGAAGAAGAAGAAGAAGAAGAAGAAGAAGAAGAAGAAGAAGAAGAAGAAGAAGAGTTTGGATTTGATATCCTGCCTTTCACTTCCCTTCAGGAGTCTCAAAGCGGCTAACATTCTCCTTTCCCTTCCTCCCCCACAACAAACACTCTGTGAGGTGAGTGGGGCTGAGAGACTTCAGAGAAGTGTGACTGGCCCAAGGTCACCCAGCAGCTGCATGTGGAGGAGTGGAGACGCGAACCCGGTTCACCAGATTACGAGACTACCGCTCTTAACCACTACACCACACTGGCTCTACACCACACTACACCACTACACTACACTACACCACACCACAAAGGCAGCAGCACTTTTGATTTGCAGCCTCTTGACTTCCATCCATGGCAGGGAACCACCATATTAGATCCCTCAAAAGGCATTGCCCAATGTCAGGAATGTCAGAATTGACAAAAAGGTGTCCATAAAGCTTGAATGAATCATTGAGCAGCAGGATTGTTTCTCTTTGACACCCTGGTTGGGTGTGGCACCACATTCTGCATATGAAATGTTGGAAGGTCTTCAGAGAGAACCATCACCTACTTGGTAATTTGAGAGATCAAGCCATTACGTCAGCTAAAAAGGTGACGTGGAATGTAGCATATACAATGAATATCCAAAAGAGGAACTATTGTAGTAATTGATGACTTCAACTACCCTCACACAGACTGGTCTACAAGGCTGTCCATAAATTCTTAAGCCAGTGCCATAGCTCCACATCTGCCAGGACTTATGCCAGCTCCTAAAGCCCCAGTGCCAATGGATCTGAACTATAGATTGCACCCTACATTTTGTGGTTTGAGGCATGCCATTTTTGGATCGGTATCTGTCTAAAATCAATGTCTTGTAGAATATCTATATGAGCAGCCCATTTTTGTAGTTCTGGAGGGTGGTGATGAATTAGGCCATTTTGTTGCAGTTCACGTAGAGGAACAAAAATACCCAAATTGATACAAAATCTTTTACACAAAAATGCCTGTTTGTTGCAGCAAAAAACAACAAAGGGTTCTTGCAGTGCTTTAAAGTCTAACAGATTTATTATGACATAAGCTTTCTTGGACTACAGCCAATTTTTTCAGATGCATTAAAGGATCATCTTCAGTTGGCAGGACACATGCAGATGGGTGTAGAGAGAAATGTGAACAGGGAGGTTAGATGGAAATGAATTGTATGAAAAAAAAGGTCTGACAATTAAGTTAAAGATTAAAAGTATGCAAAGCAGGCAAAGTTGCCAGTCTTTCCCAGTGTTAATTCTATAGTTAATCTGGGTCTCCAGGACTTTTTGAAAATATTTTTAAAGTGGTTTTTGCAATCCTGATGGAGCTAAAAATGTCAGTTTTCAATTTCTCTGGTACTTATTGATTTTAGTGGTGGAGGTTGATGGTATTTTTCTGCTGAATCAATGTTCCTCTCCTTTCTAAAATGATTGCTATCATAGAGGTCTGAGAAATACAGTAATTGTTTTCACTACATATTTCACAAATACAGATCAACAGCAGGTTACTAACTCCGCTAATCTGTAATACCTGAAGTGTGTCATGTTCTCAGGTATACAAGATCAGAAAAGTCTGCTAATGAACTTTGGGGGGGGGGCTGCTTTTGCAAACAAGACAGACAGACAGTGAAGAGACAGGGTGTGCATGTGTTAATGTACCGCTCGCTTCATTAGTCCCTCATATGACAGATTTGGCATGCAAATGGAGATAAGGTCAAACAGTTTCAGATGCGCCAAGCTTTCTCAGACTTGGGTACCAGTTGGTGACTAATTGTCTTTCTGCTATGCCGTGCAGCATGATGCAGTCCACGACCTCCTCCTGGATGTCATTACTTGGATTGGCATTCTCCTGTCCCTCGTCTGCCTCCTGATCTGCATCTTTACTTTCTGCTTCTTCCGTGGGCTCCAGAGTGACAGAAACACCATCCATAAAAACCTGTGCATCAGTCTCTTTGTGGCAGAGCTTCTCTTTCTCATTGGGATCAACAGGGCCGATCAGCCGGTAACTATCCAATTAGAAATGCAGTTAGAAATTGCCTTTCGCCAAGCAATAAAGTGCCACTGATTTATCCACCCTGAAGCTGAATCAAATGCTACTGATCGCGATAATAAAATGGAGTGTCCAAGTTTTCCAAATATCCAAAACCCACCTTTATTAGGACTAACTAAAATGTCACAAGTAGGCCATGAACAAGCTTCCTAGTGCTTTAATTCAGGCTGAATATTCAGGAAAACACGGATAGGAAAGAGAAGGGGGGAAATGCTTCTTGTGATGTCAACACAGGGGGAACTGCTGATAAAATAAAGAAATAGAATCTTCCTCCAGTTTTAAGATTCCTCTCCAAATTTGGTGTTCTCCAAAAGCATAGTTGGTCCATTGGTGGAGGGTCGGGGCGGGGGGTGTCTAAAAGCCACACCAGCATAATACCTTTATTAAGACCAATTAAAATGTTCCCAAAGTATAAGCAATCTTAGTTGTCCAGGTAACAGATTATAAAACTGGAAGACGATTACCCTCTGCTGCCTGTATATGGAACTTAATTTTGGGAGAACACTTCGCTTCTAAACCACAAGGAAACATTTCCCATATTAATTTCTAGTTCCCCACCTTCATAAAATTAAACTCCAGCTTTGCTAACACACATGAAAAGGATCTTGGGATTGTAATTGTACATAAAAACTATATCTGGATTGTGTCTACTGCAATCTGAACTTGAGTCAGCAAGTGTGTTGGAACTGCAGAAAAGGAAAATGCTAAAAAAAAGGCTGCATTAAAAGTTTCCAAGTCGTCGGAAGAAATAGTTGCACTTTATTTTCACGTAGCAGTCTAATCTGATTAACAGTGGGATCCTATGCAGGCCTACTCAGATGCAAGTCACAACACATACAGTGGGGCTTTCTCTGAAGTAAGTGTGCATAGAATTGCAGCTAATACCTCCTTGAATCCATATTAATAAAAACAACAGACATTTGAGCACCAATCTATCAAGCTCGGCTTTTTCTCTCCTCCATCCCACAAACCCCTCTTGTTTTACATCTAGTCTGAAGAAGAGTTCTGAAGAACTTGAAGCTTGTTTAGAACTTTGTGACATTTCAGTTGATCCAAATAATACCATTAACTGTGGTTTGTCGGTTTTTCTAACGAACCAGCACTGCTATATAATCAACTATGCAAAAGTGCATAGTGCTCCAAGAATGGATAAGCATATATATACCATTTTCAACATTTGGGAATTATAATCCAAGGGTAGTGGTATGTTAGCTGTTAAGGCTTACTTGGAGAACATTTTAATTCTGTGCTGTTTGAACCAAGTGTAAAGTCAAGCTAAAGGTAAAGGGACCCCTGACCATTAGGTCCCGTCGTAGCCGACTCTGGGGTTGCAGCGCTCATCTCGCTTTATTGGCCGAAGGAGCCGGTGTACAGCTTCTGGGTCATGTGGCCAGCATGACTAAGCCGCTTCTGGCGAACCAGAGCAGCGCACGGAAACGCCATTTACCTTCCCGCCAGAGCGGTACCTATTTATCTACTTGCACTTGACGTGCTTTCGAACTGCTAGGTTGGCAGGAGCAGGGACCGAGCAACGGGAGCTTACCCCGTCACGCGGATTTGGACCGCCGACCTTCTGATCAGCAAGTCCTAGGCTCTGTGGTTTAACCCACAGCGCCTAAAGGTAAAGGTAAAGGTACCCCTGCCCGTACGGGCCAGTCTTGACAGACTCTGGGGTTGGTGCGCCCATCTCACTCTATAGGCCGGGGGCCAGCGCTGTCCGGAGACACTTCCGGGTCACGTGGCCAGCATGACATCGCTGCTCTGGCGAGCCAGAGCCGCACACGGAAACGCCGTTTACCTTCCCGCTAGAAAGCGGTCCCTATTTATCTACTTGCACCTGGGGGTGCTTTCGAACTGCTAGGTTGGCAGGCGCTGGGACCGAGCAACGGGAGTGCACCCCGCCGCGGGGATTCGAACCGCCGACCTTTCGATCGGCAAGCCCTAGGAGCTGAGGCTTTTACCCACAGCGCCACCCGCGTCCCTACCCACAGCGCCTAGTAACTAGTAATTAGGGTTAGTCACATCATATCATGCCTTTCCCTGTAGACTTCTAAAAACAGCAGATATAGAGGCAATCACAAAATGTTAGTCCCTGTAGACTTCTAAAAACAGCAGATATAGAGGCAATCACAAAATGTTAGGGCCCCTCTGCCCCCTCCTCTGGGTTTGAGCATTGACCAGCAATGTAGAATTTGCCTTTTTTGCCATTCCACACAGGATCAATGTCAGATTCAGATTACAAGTAATTGTTTTTTTTGCTTTGTCTTTTTACTCTCCCAGATAGCCTGTGCTGTGTTTGCTGCCCTCTTGCACTTTTTCTTCCTTTCTGCTTTCACGTGGATGTTTCTGGAGGGAGTGCAGCTCTACATCATGTTGGTGGAGGTCTTCGAGAGTGAACATTCACGGAGAAAATACTTCTACTTGGTCGGCTATGGCATGCCCGCTCTAATTGTGGCTGTTTCGGCGGCCGTAGACTACAGAAGTTACGGCACAGGAAAAGTGTGAGTTTCATTTTGTGGTTTGGGGGAGTCTGAAAAACCAATACTAGTGAGCATGGATTTGTCAGAGTTCTAGAAATAAATAGGCAATAGAAAACCTGTTCACAGTAGGTGTGTGCGCTGGCGAGAATATTTGGTCTGGACCCTGATCTGGGGATTTGAAAAATAGTCTGCCTCATTCCAAGGTTTTTTATAGGCTCCCCAATTCAGCTTGGGGTACATCTAGATCTAATTCATTCCCTGCTGCCCCCCGCACACAGAATTCACCTTTGGGAAATTGAAAAAAATACTATGTATTTTTTTTCCTTTTGACAGAAATAGATAAAATTTGCAGGCATACTATTCCCTGCAGAGTGGAGAGAGCCTGCCAAACTACAGACTTTTGTGCTGAGCACGTTTTAGGAAAAGAAATGTGCATTATTGTTTTGGGGTTTTTTTAATGGTGGCAGAACTGGATTAATTTTGCAGGGTTCTAATCTGTGTTGTGCTGCCATTCTCACTTTTCAGGGGGCACATAAGAAAGTCAGATACATTGTAAAAGAAATTCTTAATTTGCACATCCTGTTTCAACCAGTGTTAGGTGGACACTTGAGGGTGTTGTGGCTCTCAAGCTCACACCAGAAAAAAAACTTCTTTCTGGAGCTAGCACTTCCTATAGGGAAGATGTCCGATCAACAACTGCACTTTTATTAAGTCTACCTCCAAAATAAGATTGTTTCAAAATGGCCATTAAATTATCCACAATATTTAAAGCTAATTAAATAAGAAATGGGACTGCAGAGTTTGGTCAGAACTGAAATAAAGAAAGTCTGGATCTGGTCTGGGGTTTCCATAATGGAAGAGAGGTGAGATTTAAATGTAAGGATATGAAAATATAAAATAACCCTGTAGCAGAGGGGAGAAACTAGGGAGTTAATCTAGAAAAGCTGGAAGCAAGGGAAAAGTTGAATACCTTCCCACCATCACTTAACCACTCCCCCTCTCAAAGCTGCATCTCTCTAGGAAGAACAAGGGGTAAGTTTTTCACCCATTTGCAGGTAACCAGGCCAATAATGATATGTTTGTTTTTCTCAAATGAGTTCTTTGATGCCGCTCAATTTCCTGGTTTTGTGTAGTCTTTAAAACAGCCTCTTTCATTGTTTTATCTCACTTAAGTGTTCTGAAAAGTGACCAGATATACTATTTATTTTTGATGGGGGAGAAAGTCTCTATGAGCTACATGGTTACTAGAATCTAATAAAAGAGAGCGCACGCTCCATTTTGAACATACACATTAAACTTCCATATATAGTCAGATTTGCCACTTACCATGTGGGAAGCTGTACAGTCTATTGCACATTCACAAACAGCGCGATAAGTCGGAGCTCTTCAAATTTTATGGTCCAGTGGCATCTAATGATTGTTTATTGGATGCATTTAATACACACCAGGGATACCTTAAGGTTTGATTTCTTTTCAGGCAGGAAATAGAGCAAATTGTTATAGCTGTTATTACTTGGAAAGAGCAAGCGTGATTGAATGGATCCCCAGTTGTCATTGTGGTTGTGACAAAAATAAAAAGCAGAGAACATGGTCCCATGGAAGATGATTAGCATATGCTTGGGGCGGAGGGAAGATTGTAGAAGCTGTGGCAGGAAAGGTGGAGATTTGCAACAAATCAAACTGTTTTTGTTATTTAGAAAACAAGAACTTCAAGGAATGAGTGATAAGGGAAGGGATGTCAGGGAGATCTCTGTGCTGGTGGAGCTGGTCCAGTGATCAAGCCCAGAGCTGTCATGTGATGGCATCAGGATCCACTGGATCACAGGCTAGTTCATTCCTGTCCTCTTCCTGTAGCCTTATTAGACTTTACCGATTGATTGGATGAGCATCGCTCCCGGAGAGGGAAGAAAGAGTCAAAAGACACCAAGGATGGTTCAGAGAAAGAGTTCTTTATTTCTGCTCTCCGGAGCAGCAGAAAGGCACTTGCGTGGTCAGTTCACAGCAAGTCCAAAGAAATGAGAAATTTCATGCAGTATATATATCCTCCAGGCACCCTCTCCCCCTTCCCCAGGAATCCAGCCACGTCAGCTTATACACGCAGGTTGACATCACAGATGTTCCTGCTCCGTTACTCTTGACCATAAAAGGGTGTTCCTGTTCCTGTTCCTATACTCTTATCTTGGAGCAAGAGGTCACCAACTCCTGGTGCCGTTCCCGGGTGGCTGACAAGGTCTGTGCCTCAGTGTAAGATAAGACCCAGATGCGTCATCCCTGCTCCACTTTGGAATGGACAAGGCCATTCATTAGGTGTCACGGACTGATAAAGGAGAGAGCTTTGAGCACTTGTTTATACAGCTGGGTTTTGGCTCAAGAGCTCAAGTTAAAGCATTTTAGAAATGCTCCCTTGGAGAAGGAAAAATGTGGATTTTGGGGCCCGTTTCAGATTGACTGCCCAGTCAGGTTTTAGGTTTTGGAAACCCATCCCTTCATTCCCACTCCCTGGAAAGCACCATTTGGAAGTGCAGACATTACCGGGATTTCAAAGGCGGAGTTGACTTCCAGGGGGAAATTTTTGAAAGATGGAGCTTTGTCCTGGGTCTTAAGCAAGTCCATTGAAAAATCATGTTTTTGGAGTGTCCTGGTTTTTACTCACTGAAATTTGGGGGCTTTTTGTGGCTGCTACAAGTGGGAATCCTGGACACATACTGGATGAGGGGAAGAGGGAGCTCCACATCTGCCTAATGTTGGTATCATTCCACAATAGACAACTGGATTCCTGGGGATCTGGTGGAAAGACAACTCCAACCAAATAAAAAACAGTGTGTTTGGATTTCTCTGTAAGCCCAGCAGTTCCACTATAGCAAGAATTGCTATATCTTTTGATACGGAACAATTACATGACATACCTAATAAACAAAAGTGTAAAGCAAGGCATCTTAATTTATCTGCCTTATAAATAGCTCTAATTGCCAAAAGTAGTTGAAGTGAAATATTTGATAAGGGGGGAAACCAGTTTAATTAAGTTAATGTGCTTTAAATGTAGTATTCAAACCAATTCTAAAATTTGTTTAGAAATGTTTATGGAGATATTTCTAAATATGTTAAGACGTAACAAGTGAATCAAATATACTTCCTCAAATTGTTTAGATGTTGAGGAGAAAATGAATGTCCTGAAAATTAATTAATATTCTAGATTTAGCATATCTGAAGAGCTGCACACACACACACACACACACACACACACACACATATGGTTTCTAGAATCACAAAGGAACTTCAAAGTTATATAGTCTGACCTCTGAACCCACATAATGTCAAATCCCATTTTTGAGCTCTGGGGCTATTTTTGCAGTGTGTTGCCTTTGGTGTGTTTACCAAGGCTGCACTTCCAATCGTTCTGAGATGCTTTGCATCAGGTTTGGTTTCATGAAATAACTCAAAGGAAGTTTCCAGGGTGTCAGATGTGTACAAGCAGTTTTGCACATAATGAACAGTTGCCAGAAAGTTGCAGATAGACTGCATCTGTTAGCATGGTTTGCAACATCTCCTGAAAAATCCTGTATTTTCTTTCCGCCACCCCATTTTCTTACAGGAGAGTAGGGATTAGTCAACCTTTCTCTTCCAAGAATGTTTTAGAATCTGAAGAATGGAATTCCACACCTCTGTTACTTTTGAGTGCCATAACTGGCTTGTCAAATTTCATATTTGCCCAAGTAACTCATTTTTTGAACTTTTCAAATGTTTCACCTTTGTGTTAAAGCAGAAATATGAATAAGACTCAGTAATAATAATAATAATTTTGTTATTTATCCCTTACCCGTCTGGCTGGGTTTTGCCAGCCACTCTGGACGGCTTACAGCATACATAAAAATTGTAAAATATCAGACATTAAAAATTTCCTGATACAGGGCTGCCTTCAGATGTCTTCTAAAAGTCAGAGAGCCATCAACTATTAAAAAGACAGTACTTAGCTCCACCCAGACTGGGAGAAAATGGTCTCGTGTCTGCAGACACTTCACATGCACTCACCACTGTCTGCTTCCCTGGAATCTGTCAAGAAAAATTTACTCAGTGGCTGACCTGGGTCTTAGATTTCAGCAGCGCCCTGTGCAATGCCAAAATTCAATACCATCCCCAAGGCTCTGTGCCCAGTCCATCCAAACCAGTCACACTCCCCTAAATCTGCCTCTGATTTACTGCTTCAACTCCAGCCTGATTGGTGTCCATCCAGGTTTGCTGTCCTCTGCCTTCTTACCTGTGATAGCTGGGGAGCTGGGCCCATAAGCTGTTGAAAATCTGGGGTGAGATACTCAGGTAGCAGACCTTGTCCCCAGTTCTAGTCACCACACAGAGGCAGTTTAAGATCCAAATAGTTTACTGCTGCAGAAGATAAGGCTTTAGTAGAACACTTCCAGGCTTGGTATATACATACAGCATGTTGACATTGCAGATAGAAAGTATTTCACTGACTTTGAGCTGACATGCCTTAATGTCTTGAATAGTCAGCAATGGACTGTCACCATAGGAGTTGCCTTGGCTGACCTGACACCTGTTGTGTTTCTCTCATCCATTGGATGATTTGTGCCCATGAAATAAATTACCCCTTCCTCTGTGTCTGGTTCCTCCAACACCCACCTCCACCATGCTAATGGTTTTTTAAAAATTCTTTTTAAGTGTGCTTTTCTTAATTTTCTGTCCATGGGAGTTAAAAATTACACTGAACACCTCAAGGGCAAAGCTGACAACATGGGTGATCCTTGTTCATGGTCTGCCAACTTTTTTAAAGTGGAAAAATCAGCCATTGGAGGCTCCTGGTTTTAATGAAGGAAAGGCAGGGGGAAGGAGATGCTGCCAGTTTTCTGCTCAAAATCAGCCTGATGAAATTGCCCCTGGCAGGGGGCAGGGGGAGACATAGCTAGGGTTCTGATATTTTTTCCTCTGATGGCTGGAGAGGCAATTTTGAGTAAGAAGGAATGGGAAAATCTCCTTCTGATACAGTTTGCTGCATTTCAGTAATAAATGAGTGAATCCATTTGGACACTGTTCACACATCTCCCACATATTGTCTAGTTTGACCCTTAATAAAGGGACTGATGTTTTGCTATGCAAATCTGTAATGCAAGTTTAATAATGAAGTATAATCTTCGGTGTAAAATGCAGAATAGGTAAGTTGATACCTTTTATTGGAAGGGAGAATATATACAGGTTTCCAAGTTACATGGAAACTCTGTCAGGCAGCAAAGAATGCTAACTAATTCTAAGGAGAGAAAGGAAATAATGCAAGAATCTTCGCTATTCATTTAAACAGGGGCCTAATCGCAAAATGGCTGGCGCATGAAATATACATACGGCACCACATTAATGCAAGCTTTGTGTTTGGCAGACTGTTGTGCTAATTGAAAATGCTAAGCTTCCTACTCTTCCACAAACAAAAATAACCATAGAACAGGATGCTGAAACAGCTGCATCAGTAGCTAAAACAGCAATGTATAAATGCCCAGGAAGAATAGGCCAATGTTTGCAGCTGCCATAGTTCTGCTTGCATGGTAACGTTATAATATGCAAACCTGTGACAGAGTTCATTGTAGGAAACAGCCACAGTTCGTCCTTTCCTACATGTCCATCCTTGCAAAGTCTCATGGAAGCTGTAGGGCGGGGACCAGAAAAGATAGCTCTTGTTAGGTGGGTTTGTCTGGCAGATGAGTGACAGCTGCCGCCCAAGAGAAGAACCTCTTATTATGGCATGGCTCTCTTTCAATTTTGCCCAAGTCCTCCCCAGCTCCAAGTGAGCCAGAGCCGTAGGTGCCTTTTTAAAAAACCAACAGTATGAAATATTACCCTCAATGATCAGTTTCCTGAGTCGCTTCAAAGGTCACATTTACATGCTGTGTGCCCTTACGGCATTCCCAACTTTTTGAAAAGTCAGATTGATTGCTCATTGGGCAAGATACTCTTCGGTAAATTATGTTTCATGTTTTATAAGTCAGTTGCAGCAGTCTGCAAGGTTTAAAGTACGAAGGGGTTAAAGCAAGCAACTCCCAACAGCAGTTTTGCCAGTTTTGAGCTCCTCTTCGCCTTATGCATGTAGACCACACCAGTGCAAAACTCAGAATAGAAACTCATGATAGTTTCATTTTGCATTCTGAGCACAGAAAGGAAAAATTGGGAAAGGAAACTCATCTTGCAATACATCGAAGCATTATCAGCTGGGGAGATTTTTATTATCAACCCACCATTTCTGAAATGTAGCAGAAGCACTGGAGCTTCACTCCCAAGAAAAACTCATATCAAATTTAAATACCACTTAAATATATCCCATCATAATGATGTTAAGGGCAGAAAGGCTCTGTTTAAAGTAATGGCAACCCCAGAATTGAGAGAGAGAATTGGAGACAATATTTTTTTCATCAGGTGTGAACAAGAATAAACTGTATCTGATCTTATCTAAAAGAGTTGACTCAGGGTGTGCCATTTGGGGAACCTGTTCTGGCTTCTTTTGGTCACCACCACTATCTAAGCTTTCTGGACCAGCGCTGAATCCAGAAACGCTCTCCCAACTGTGTACCTGGTACTTAAGGGGGAATGCAACCCTATCCAAAAGAGGCTGAACAGTGTCTCTTGGTCTGTTGAGTCTCTGAGCAACAATACTTCTGCCTTGTCTGGATTCAACCTTAGATTGTTTACCCACATCACTGATCTCAGTCATCAGTTCAAAAGGTCCTCTGCCTCCATCTATAATTTTATTTCAAAGAAAATCTGCATATTTGAAAATGACTGTATTCTCATATTTCTTTGGCTAGCAGGTATTCAATCTCTTGTGAGCGTGCAGCTCTTGATACATTAAACTACCAAAAACAGAAGATCATAAGGGTAGATTTATGTTCAACTGTCTTGTTACCTTATGCCCATTTTGTCATTGGGAAAACTCAGAATGGAAATGTAATTTCCCCAAATCATTAACCATTAGGGGATATTAAATCAGATAAAATGAAGCTATTAATAATTTAGGTTAGGTCATGAATCACCTCGCTTGATTCTAAAGGTCAGTTGCATTTCTAGAAATATTCATGAAAACAGAAAACTCCTGAATCTAATTAAGCTTCAGACCTTCTAATCCTAAATTTATTTCCCTTTTCACTAAATCGTTCAGATCTTCACCTGCTATGGAAGCTGGCACTCTGGCTGAGCAGCAGTGAATAGCTTGCAGCTAGATTTAATGGCTGTTTTAGGGCTTTTATAAAGATTTTCTATGACAGAAACGGAAGGTCTTAGCAAGTAGAATCTGTGCTATTTTCTTCTGCTTCCTCCAGAGGTAATTATCTTACTCCATCAATAGCACTGTCAGAAACCAGGCATATAATTCAGGTTTTAAATGAACAAGCAATGTGATATTTCCTGCCTCCTAGTGGAACGTTACACTGCTCCCATTCCTCTCTGTCACTTACTCACACTTGATATATGCTTCCTAGATGCCCTCTTACATGCCATATTTTCCTGCATTTCCATTACAGATGTTGGCTTCGACTTGACACGTATTTCATCTGGAGCTTTATAGGACCTGCAACCTTGATAATTATGGTAAGAATTCCTGATTAGCATGACTTTCAGGGCATGTTTTTATCGCATACTTAGCAGACAGTGCCTGGTGTTGCCTGGTAGTTGAATCCTGGTCTGTGAGGCTGGACGCATTGGGGAAAAGCTTGTGCAACAAAGTGCAGTGTGGGGCTGTTTCAAAGTCCTTTTTCAATCAGTCCTGCGGTGCTCTTTGCGGAGGCTGCTTGCTGCTCCTCCCCCCCCCCACCTCCTACTTGCCCTTCAACATCCCTGAATTGTCCCACAGGTGGGCCAAGCCAAGGTGGTCCAGCCCTAATATTTGCCCACTTAAGGAGTGTTCTTGTGAACCTGTGCAAATAAAAGGGCATACATGAGAGACTGAACCCACATCTGTTCCTTATTCTGCTAAAGGTTCAACAGAGCCAAGATGTTGTTCTTTTTGCTTGGGTCTTAGAGACATATACAGAAACAGTGTTTAACTGTGGTCTTCTGGTTGCTATCTTGGTTGTGTGGTTCCTTGATCCTGCACCTTCAAGAAAGATTCCTATGGGTACATCGGTTGAGGATTTTTGTATCTTTTACAGAGTATAACAGGATTTGCTTTGTCTAGTCATCGCAGCATGGATTTTTAGCAATTGCTTCCCTTCCTGTGCATCCTATTATTCTGTTCTGCCTTTGTGTTTGCACATTTCCAAAAGTCCTGCACAGCAGTGTCACCACTGTGACTGAAGAGCAAGGATTGAATAACACGCTATAGAGATCCGGAAAAGCAACGTGTCAGATTTTAAGCATCTGCTTTTTTCCCTGTAAAAGAACTTGTTAAGATCAGTCTGTCCAACGTTGTGTCTTTGTGTTGCCCTGTGGGCTTCCGGTGCGCCTTTTCTACAAGTCACCTTTGAAAACTGTCTACTTGGGCTGACCCTACAAACTAATTTCTTAATCCGCTTCTTCTGCTATGAAGAATGCAAATAAAAGACTAAGACCCAGCTCTCAGTAATGTCATAAATCAGTGTCTGGGCTGTACCACTTTAGCTTGCAGGTGGGCGCACACATGTTGGTACAGTCCTACCAGAGAGGTAGCTAGTCTAGAGTCTTCTCTTTGACATCTAGTGCTTTATCTGTAAGAATTTTTACTTTTGTGTGGAGGAATATACAGTAACGTGAGTCTCCACTTGCTGTGTGAACTAGTGCAGTCCAATCGTAGTTTTGCCGCTGTGGAGAAAACTAGAGCCTTGGGTTAATCCCCTTCTTTTTCTCCTAACTTGCTTCTTATTTTTAATTTCAGCTTAATGTAATCTTCCTTGGGATTGCTCTTTATAAAATGTTTCATCATACAGCCATATTGAAACCTGAGTCTGGGTGTCTCGACAATATCAAGTAAGTGAATTTTCACTCGTTGTCTTCTCAACTGTGTTATGTAAACAACACATAATTATTCTAGGATAACACAAGCAAGAAAATACTAGGTTGGATCCAGAAAAAGTTGGTTGAATTCAAGACCCACACTGAAAATGATGAGACAAGTCAGTCTGGACTTGGGTCCCATTGCCTTCAGTGGGAGTTCGGTGAAACTTATATAGCCTGGATCCAACCCAAAGTGTTGATTTTCTTGTGTTCCAACATTTTTGCACTATTGTACAATGCCATTAAGGCATAGTAGCAACCACATGAGAGTTCCTTTCCCATGAAGGTAACTTATGTAGCTATAGTGCAGCGTTGCCTAGTTTTGGCCGTGTGATTCTGTGTGAAAGACCCAGTCTACATGAATGTTGCACTCCGATGCAACCTCTAATGCAAAAGCAGCTGTTTCTACATCTGAAAGGCATCTAGGAATGTTTAGCAAGGTGCAGTGATACTTTTTTAAAATGCCCAGTGCCCAAAGACAGCTGTTTAAAAAACAAGCAGCAGCCCTCAGTCGTTAAGACAAAGATGTATTTATTCTTCTGCAATAAAAAGCATACATGTAATTCACACTGAAAGTAGAAGTAAATAATAGGAAGGAAATGGATACAGTTGTAGGTTGTTTAATTATTTCATTGGCTTAGTGTTCCAGGATAGTGACTTATTGGGTGCAAATGGTTCTGTAACTTGTATCAGAGGGAACTTTGAACGTCCTAGTAGACTACTTCCCGATGTTTTTTTACTGACAACAAAGTCCAACCAGAGAGCAAAGCACGCCATATGTTATTTTGTCTGCCAATGGGACCTCTTCTCTAGGACTTGACTACTTTTAAATCAGATTGAGGAGTTATTATAGGTTAGCTGTTTCTGTTGTCGTGGCTTAAATTCAAAACATTGAGGAATGGAAGCCAGATAGTGATAATTAGTCTGGTTCAGTTCAGACCAATTATCCAAACTATGATTTGGAGGACAGAGAATGAGCTGTGAACTTCCAGCTACCTTCTCTTCTCCTCTCTTCTTTATTCATCTTTATCTCAGTTTCTGTCCCATTTTCCTGTTTAGTAGTAGCAATAGTTTGCTGTCACATCTGACTTGGCAGACCATATAGATAGTGCTCACCCTCCAAATCAGAAAGCATGGGTTGATAAAACTCTGCTAAAATTTATCCTTTTACATCCATAGCATCAGCTGAGATCTTATAATGAAATGTCAATGATTCCCATCCATTAGCATCTAGCAGCAGGAAACTTTTTGGTACAAATTTTGATCATTAATTACTCTTTTTCTTGTGCCTGATGTGTTCCTCCCTCCTTCACAATGACTGCTTCTACTTCATCTGAATCTAACTCACTTTTAAAACCCTTCCCTTGTTTACAGAAAAATCATTGTTTGATTTTTCTGTATTCTATGCACAACCAGAAAGGAAAAGCCCACCAATATTGCCTTTTTTTCTTTATTTAACCTAGATCTTAAAAATGCAATTCTTATCTCTTGTTGAGTGTAATTGAATGTTAGAGGAAACCTTTAACCTACCTATTAGCAATGTGAGTTCCTTCTACCAAAAACAATACTATCTTTTGAAATCCGCTTTTGGTATTTAACCAGAATATCTTGTGCCCCCCCCCCAAACTTCCATTACTAGTACACTTTTAAAAAAATATCAGTGCAACATATGTAAAAGTTCAAGAAAATAACTAAAGCAGCAGAATATTTTACTTGCTATGGACCTGACATTAAAAACAAACAAACAAACCAACCCTTACACTACTTTCCGAAGACTGGGAATGGGCCAGAATAGGCCTGTAATGGAGTTCAGTGGAACCTAGTGGACTGTTTAGTCCAATCTCCTGTTGAAGTGCAAAAAATCTTCTATTTGAAGACCTCCAACAAGTGTCCCCCCCCTTAGTTCAGTAGCTTAGTAGTAGTTCAGTAGCTTTTCTTCCTAAAGAAATATTTGTTTTTGTAGCTTAAGATCTAATTCCTTCCACTGGGACAACAGAGAATAAATCTCTTCTATGTGACTGTCTGTGAAGGTTTTTGAAATGAGTGCTAGCATGTCGTCCTCCTCCCTCGGTTTCTTCCTTTTCCATATTTTGTTCCTTGTCCTCAGGAGGACAAGATGTGCTTCCTTTTTAAAGACAGCTTCTGGGTGGAAGGGAAAATGGAATGTACTGTGCTGCCTTCGGACGGCAACATTTTGTTGTGGGTCCTCCTTTAGGTAGTTTAGCTTCAGACAAAGTAAAAGATGGGCAGCTAGTCACCAATTAATAGAAGACTGCCACCTCCGCTTTCATGGAGTGTAGGAAAGAAAAATATGACCTCCATTGTGACCTTAACTTCCAAGAACATCCCAAGGCTGCAAACCTCATTGAGCAGAATGTGCTGCCAAACCATCATTATTTCCAACTTCTCGGGATTCACCTTCAGGTGGCTCATGTCACACAGTCCCCTCCATGACTATAAAACAGATAAACTCGGAAACGGAACCTAGTTGGAGTGAAATAGAGGTGTGTTGCTCCAAGTCCGCCCCATACTAGTGAGCAGGGAGCATATCTCCATGGGAATCTCACCCAATGTCCTTATAAACAGATTGAACTAACAAATGAAGCTCCCTTAGAGGGAGTGTGCTTATTGGTCCATCTAAGTACTATCTGGGACGCGGATGGCGCTGTGGGTAAAACCTCAGCGCCTAGGACTTGCCGATCGTATGGTCGGCGGTTCGAATCCCCGCGGCGGGGTGAACTCCCGTCGTTTGGTCCCAGCTCCTGCCCACCTAGCAGTTCGAAAGCACCCCTAAGTGCAAGTAGATAAATAGGTACCGCTCCGGCGGGAAGGTAAATGGCGTTTCCGTGTGCTGCACTGGTGCTGGCTCGCCAGAGCAGCTTCGTCACGCTGGCCACGTGACCCGGAAGTGTCTGCGGACAGCGCTGGCTCCCGGCCTCTTAAGTGAGATGAGCACACAACCCTAGAGTCGGACACGACTGGCCCGTACGGGCAGGGGTACCTTTACCTTAAGTACTATCTATCATAGTGGTTTCCTCCACGGTCCCCTTAAAAACTGTTTAGGGTTTCGGCTTAATGATTTTCCTGTCTGTTGTATCAATTGCAATGCACTGGTCTATATGCTGTGTGTTTTTTAATGGTATTTTACTTGTTTCTTTCCTCTTATATTATATATTATTGTATTGCAATTTGAATTCAACAGGGCAGGATCCAGCTAACGAATCTTATCAGTGGAAGCCCCTACAAGGATTTCCCTTTGTTCAAAAGGGCTTCCCCTTCCTACTCCCCCGTGCGCCCCTTTCATTTGCCAGAATTGAGGGGGGAGAACCCCCCCCCTGAACAGCACATGCTTGCCTTGAAGGAACAATTGCCTTAGTGAGACAGTGAATTCCCCCCCCCAATAGAATTCAGATTGTAATATAATATAAGAAATAAAAGAAGCAATAAAATAAGAAAATGAAGTAAAGAAAAGAAGCAATAAAACACAGTGGAAAATGAATCTGTAAATCTAATGTGATAGATGTGCCGTCTCCCATCTTCAACCACAAATCCACAGACACGTCACGGACCACCTGAATGAAGCTTGTAGAGGACAGATTGGGTACTCTCTGGTCAACATCAAATAGCAGCAGTTCTTCAAGGTCTTTGGCAAAGTCATTTCCTTTCTGTGCCGCCTGATTTTTTGGTGACAGAAGATGCTAGAAGTCTTTACACGTGAAACATGTGCCATACCACTGAGGTATAGCAGAACAGGGTTGACCTTGTGGAATATCACAGAGAAGGCTCTGGGAAGATGAAGAGAAACCTTTTTGCCATTGTTCCTTCCAGAAATGAGTAGAACCTGCACCACCTGGTGAACTCCCATATCAACAACTTCAGAAAAGGGTCAGTGAGTGCAGTCGCCTCTATTCATCCCTAAAACGGAGGTTCCCAACTAAGGCCACAAGTACAGTCTTGGCGCCAAGCCCAAGCTAAAAGGACTAGCAGAGGTCTTTGAAATGGCTCCCATCCAACTATACATCATTCAACAAACTTCTCTGAATTTTGGACTGAAAGTAGAGAAAAGGGTAGCTTACAGAAAAACCCACACTCAGGGTCCATATTGTTGTGCAAGTGCCAAACAACTGTAGATATGGCAATAATGGGCACTGCTTCCCTCAACTGGCTTTGAGAAGCCAGGGTGAACATGGCCCCAGTTCCCAAGTGGCTGTGCTGTTGTTGTTGTTTAGTCGTTTAGTCGTGTCCGCCTCTTCGTGACCCCCTGGACCAGAGCACGCCAGGCACTTCTGTCTTCCACCGCCTCCCGCAGTTGGGTCAAACTCATGCTGGTAGCTTCGAGAACACTGTCCAACCATCTAGTCCATCTCCTTCTGCCCTCCATCTTTCCCAACATCAGGGTCTTTTCCAGGGAGTCTTCTCTTCTCATGAGGTGGCCAAAGTATTGGAGCCTCAGCTTCACAATCTGTCCTTCCAGTGAGCACTCAGGGCTTATTTCCTTAAGGATGGATCGGTTGGATCTTCTTGCAGTCCATGGGACTCTCAAGAGTCTCCTCCAGCACCATAATTCACAAGCATCAATTCTTCGGCGATCAGCCTTCTTGATGGTCCAGCTCTCACTTCCGTGCTAACAAGCACATATTCTACGTTGGCATGTGATTCCAACTGAAACCAGGCCAAATGAACAGGACGTGAATGAGCCTTTGAAGTCTCTGTTGTGACCCCAGGATCCAGAAGAGACCTGGACACTCAGTTATGCCATAGTTTCACCTGCAAGAGAGCCAAACCAGAGTCCTGGCAGTGAGGCTGATGCTCGAGGCTGGCAAGCAGGAGCTCACTGAAGCAGATGTCAGTGCCCAGTGCAAGGACTCTCCTGGGCATCTTCCCTGAGCTCAGGAAACTGAGTGCCTTTCATAGTAGCTCGCCAGTCCAGCAGTGAAGGGAGTGCACCAGGTCAGGGAGCACCAACCAATTTTAAGTGCAGAGGGTTGGCATTTAAAGAGACCCTAAAGGTAAAGGTAAAGGGTAAAGGGACCCCTGACCATTAGGTCCAGTCGTGGCCGACTCTGGGGTTGTGGCGCTCATCTCGCTTTATTGGCCGAGGGAGCCGGCGTACAGCTTCCGGGTCATGTGGCCAGCATGGCTAAGCCGCTTTTGGTGAAACCAGAGCAGCGCATGGAAACGCTGTTTACCTTCCCGCCGGAGTGGTACCTATTTATCTACTTGCACTTTGATGTGCTTTTGAACTGCTAGGTGGGCAGGACCAGGGACCGAGCAACGGGAGCTCACCCCGTTGCAGGGATTCGAACTGCCGACCTTCTGATCGGCAAGCCCTAGGCTCTGTGATTTAACCCACAGCGCCACCCGCGTCCCTAGACCATAGTTATTCCCAAACAGGCAGAGCCTAGGAGAGGTGGATTAAAGGCAGGGACTCAAAGTACCGCAGTTCACTTTCAATGCTTGTCAAAGCAAGTTGCTCATTAGGAACATTCCCCAACGTTGTGACAACTGACCTTCCTTGCTGCCTCATCCCAGGGGTTCCTCTGCAGGTCCAGAGCAGGACACTCTGGGTCTTAACAGCAAGAAGTTAAGAAAATGATATGGGATGCATGTGCGCACCAAGTAATACCAAGTAGAACTTTTCCATTCAAAATGTAATTGTTCTTCCAGTATATCAAAATGTTTAAAGGTTAGGCCAAGAACTGGGGGGAAATGATTTATTCTAGCACATTTTATCACTGCTAGATTGGCAGCAATTACTACACATAGCTTTTCAGTCACGATTTAGATTACTGATCTTCTAAGATTCATTGAAAGAAGAGTCATCCTGACCCTTTTCACTGTGATCTGAGAAGTCATAGGTGCGATTCTGTTTTTAGCAATGTGGTTGTTACCACTTTGGTGTCATTCTGCACCCTAATGGTATCCAAAAGGGTCGTGTTGCACTCAAAAGACTAGCATTTATTGTGACAAAAACTTGAAAGGCCTAGAGCCCACAGGGCCAATGTGTGTGAATTTTAAGGTAATATGAGTTGAACAGTTCATCTGAATCATTGTGCACATTCACCACACATCATGGAGAATGTGCACATAATCTGTCCATGAAGAGGGAATTATGCACATTTCCTGGTCAATATGCATAATTCTTCAACAGGCCATGAGTATTGTGTGTTTCTCAACAAGAATGTCAATGTAGCAGCTTCACTTTCAATCCAGATATCATCCAGAGCACACCACACATGGATTACAGCTAGCCCAATGATACAGCTGTGTTTGCTATAGCTGCTTAAACAGGATTTACTTCAGGCATTTTTAGACTAGCATACCTGCCTAACCAAATAAAGAAACAGATTAACAGGTGTCATTCATTTATATCCTACTACAGGGCAAACCTAGGAGAGAACATAACAGAATATCACTTGTCACCTACAGGTCTCAGCCAAAATTGTTCCAAAGTACCTCCATTTATTCTGAACAATGCTACCTCCCTCTCGGACCTTGGGTGGTTGCCAGCCACTAATCTAAAAAACCTTCTCCTCACCAGCAACTAATAGAGAAACATAACCAAGGACTAAGCTGAGCAAAAGACACAGAGGCCAGCTTTTCCCTACCCACTCAAACAACATTATTACAGGATCTAGTAGCATTAGTCATGCCACCAGGCATTCGTTCATTTGCTCATTCTCCAGCATGATTGAATAATCAGCCACCAACAATGCCATTCTGCATTTGAATTTCCATTCTGTACTGCTTAATGTAAATAGGCAAAAAGCGCATTGCAGAGCCTGCTATTAATAACATAAAATGGTGTGTTCAAGTGTTATTTATTAAAACTGTTTATTATACAGTTGGTAAATGATCTTATAATTTATATTATTACAACCATGCCAGAGCTTTTAGCCCAGAAATGAAGGAAATAAAGAAGGAAGGAAGGAAGGAAGGAAGGAAGGAAGGAAGGAAGGAAGGAAGGAAGGAAGGAAGGAAG
>JAXCMG010000032.1:1140932-1232973 GCA_034642415.1 Podarcis siculus | reverse complement strand
AAGGAAGGAAGGAAGGAAGGAAGGAAGGAAGGAAGGAAGGAAGGAAGACCCATTCAGTTCTCTAAAGATGGTACATTTGAGACACTATGCTGGAGTGAATAGAGTACTGGAAGTAGCAGAGACTCCTGAGTCCACACTGTGGATCGAGGTTCACTAGGAATAGAGGTTTCCCAGGGGGAACAGTATCAGAGCCCCCAAGTGAGATAGGTGCAAACTATCAACTGGTTGACCGGCAACCAACAGCATAATTAAGACAGGTAAATGTGAGGTTTCAGAAGTGGCAGCAAGTGAGCAGAGGGGCCAGAATGAAGCAGCACAGTCCAAGACGGCAAACTGTCAGGTGCCAAGGGAGCATCAACTGTGAGAAAGTATGAAGAGCAGGAGCTCAGTCTTGCAGTTCCTATGGACGAATGGCTTTATGGAGGCAGGAGAAGCTTCACTAGTCCTCTTAAGGGATAGTACCAGTTAACAGGAAGCAGAGTAAGACTAAATGGGCAGCTCTCATAATGGAGGAGAGTCCTCCAAGGATTTGTATGGTGACTTGTGCTTAACTTCTTTACAAGAAGTTGGGGGTGAGCAGGAAGGTGGCCAAGTGTGCTGATCATATAAAATTATTCAAGAGGATGAAAACCCAAGGGAACAGTGAAGAGCTCCAAGAGGATCTCTCCAAGCTGGGTAAATGGATAACAATCAGGCAAATGTAGTAAATGGTAAAGTGATAGATCTTGAGGCAAAAACAGCAACACTTACTGCACCTGTACGCTGTGGGGATCTGAACCTGCGGTGGAAAGAGATATTGGTTCACAGCGAACGTTTTCATTGGTTATCAGCTAACTGTGTAGCAACTGTGAAAAGGCGAATCCCATGCTAGCGATCATTAGGGAAGAGATCAAAACCAGAACCGTCCGTGTCACAATTCCCCTATAGAATTCTACGCTTGGAATTCTATGTACAGTTGTGGTCACCACATAACAAAAAATATCTTATCGAGGAGCAAGAAGATGAGAAAAGGACAAGCAACATTATCAAGGGGCCAGAGCAATTATCCTAAAACTAAAATGTCCAGGGGGCAGGGGGACATAGCAGAAGTTTATAGAATTAAGTATGGTGTGGACAAAAAACCTCTTTATAATACTAGGACTTTGGGCCATCCATTGAAACTGCCTTTCAGGAGATTCAGGGCAGAGAAAAAGAATTACTTCTCCACACAGCACATAGTTAAACTGTAGAATTTGCTGCCATAAGATGTGAAGATACCACATTCTCTGTGGTATCTTCACATCTGTGGTATTCTGCCTTGATATCAGGGAAGGCTGCTTGGTTCTCCATCCAGGGCAAGCCATTTGCCCATGGAAATGTCATCAATGAGACCTGCAAAGATGTCAAGCAAGTAGAACTGCTATGTCTGACTCTTTAAATGATCATTGCCCCCAACCACCAGCTTGATGTCCCACATCTCTTACGTGGGGTCAACACTTAGCAAGGTCCTCCTGAGTAGCACTGAAGCATCAGCACTCCAGCTCCCAGTAAGAACCAGCAGTTAGGTGAGCCACTTCCTTCAAAGTCATGATGGCATAGGAATCGTCTGTGTACCTACCCTCAATGACTTCAGTGGGAGGTAATTGTCCTGAGCTGCTCTGATTATTGTGGACAATTACCTCCCAAGTTAAGGGATGCAGGTGGCACTGTGGGTTAAACCACAGAGCCTAGGACTTGCTGATCAGAAGGTTGGTGGTTCGAATCCCCGCGACGGGGTGAGCTCCCGTTGCTCGGTCCCAGCTCCTGCCAACCTAGCAGTTCAAAAGCACGTCAAAGTGCAAGTAGATAAATAGGTACCGCTCTGGCGGGAAGGTAAACGGTATTTCCGTGCGCTGCTCTGGTTCGCCAGAAGCGGCTCAGTCATGCTGGCCACATGACCCAGAAGCTGTATGCCGGCTCCCTCGGCCAATAAGGCGAGATGAGTGCCGCAACCCCAGAGTCAGCCACGACTGGACCTAATGGTCAGGGGTCCCTTTACCTTTTACCTCCCAAGTTATTGTTTGGAAGTGACTCTGCTAGAGCCTCTAAGACCAAGAATATCACAACTTCCCTCAGCGGGTCTCTGAAAAGGGAGCGTTCAGTATTAATGAATGAATTTTGCTTTGTGGTGGCCTCAAGCCCAGAACACTGCTCAGCAAATCAAGTGGAATGAACATCTGTGAGGATTGGCAGTCTTTGTGGCCTGGTCAGAAGGGGATCCGCATGCCAAGGACCTGAGGCAAACTTACTCTAGCAAGGCCTCTAGGGCATTCATAAGTGCTTACTGTACTGTGCACCGCAGAGGCTTCAGAGATGATTGGCACTTCTTCATCTTGGCTTGCTCCAACTGACTCACTGGCATGTATTCAACATCATGGCATACAAGATGTAACGAGAGATGCTAGTGATGTAGTTAGAAACAAGAAGATCTGCACAATGGAGTTCAGCGCTGCACACCTCGCTCCACGACTTTTCAGATTTGCTGCAGTGCTGGACAGGAATGACTTTTCAAGTCTGCCTCACTTCCCATGGGAATTTTCATCTATATTGCGTCCTGACATACTTGACATCCTGATGATGAACCATCTTCAGCATGGCATCCCGCTTGAGAATAGGGCTGCCCTCTTACCTGAGATGCCTGTTCCCAAAGGCATATATACCATCTGTGTATATGAGACTATGGGAATCCTAGTGCCTGCCCTGGCTTGCAGAATTGCCCAGCTCTGAGTGCAGCTGAAGCCCAGGACAATGCTGGCTGACATTATCTGGTGGTTCAAACACATTTATATGCAGTAATTTTCTGGACACCCAACAGTACATCTATCTACTCCGGGTGCTTGGAAGAAGAAGAAGTCATCTAGTGCTCTTGAGCAAATCAGTAACTGTGCATACGGTATTCTTTCATTTATTCATTAAGAGTATTTATAATCCCACCTTATGTGCCAAAGACCCTCCAAGGCTCTAACAATTATTAAAATACAATACACTTCTGAAAAATGTGCTGCACATTGATTCAACCTCCACTCTCGGCATTTGAGTGATGAAGCTGTACACTTCAGCAAAGCAGCAGCCGTGTGACAGAAATTCAGTTCCCACGAGATGCGATGGTCATTGGCTTCAATGGCTTTGAAATGAGATTAATCAAATTCATGGAGGATAAAGGCTATCAATGGTTATTAGCCAGGAGAGCAAGATGGAACCTTTCGTGGTTAGGATACCTCTGAATATCAGGTGTTACAGAGCAAGTGGGGGGGGGAGACAGCCCCTGCCACTTTGGGGATCTCCCTAAAGCCCACACAAATATATGTTTGCGAACCACTGCTACAGCGAAGCAAGACAAGCAAAACCACTGTGTGATGTATACGCTGATGGCGTCATTTCTCTCTGTGTGTGTGTGAGTGATATAGAAGTCATCAGCCCTCACTTGCAGTCTAAAATGCCATTTTTAGCCATTGAATTTAAGGATGAGCACTTCCTCCAGTAGGTTCACTCTGTCCCATGGTCCAGTCTGCCTGCCTTATAGTTTAACTTGCAAAATTTCTAAAAATGATGAATTTGCTGTGCCCAGTTTGCTGCAGTTTTGCAGCACATTTGATCATTAATTAATCAGTGCGGCATTGATTAAATCAGTGCTAAAAGTAATCGATGCGAATGTATTATTGCCTTAGGATTCCTCCTCCCCCTGCTTTGATTTAAACCTTGCGCATACATGCTGATGTGCATCACTAGTAACCAAAGGCGGATATGAACTAAAAACTGTGGCAAAATGCTGAGCCAGAATCTGCCCTCGGCTTGATCCTGCTTAAGGTCCACACTTGGGCAGCATTTCATTGATGGAGAGGAGTTTGAACAGGGAGACATTTCCCAGCAGTAACACTTCCTCCTGCTGCTGAGTGGAAATGCTCTTCAGTGCAAGTTCAACTTCCTACCCACAGAACACCTGCATCATTTTATGCCGCAAGCTGGCTTTGTTACAATGCTGTATCACTATGTAATGTTATCTTTAGCCACACCAGAATTTGGAAGCCCGAAAAATCTGGGGAGAAATTCAGTTGGAGGCAATTGCATATGCATTGTTGGTTGAATTGTTCTTTATTAATTTTGCGTGTTGCTGTGTAAATACTCACTCTAATCCTTCCAGTTATGGCCGAATGGGCATTAATAAATGAACAAAATGCACAGGCTGTGGCTCAGCTGGTGGGATGCAGTGTGTCACTGGGGGAAAGAGAGAAGGACATCTGTTGCAAAGTCCTCCTCTGCCTTCACTTGCAGCCATAATGTTCAGCATTAATTACATTTGGTTCATGTGAGCCCAGCTGCTGATAGCTCCTTTCCTTCAGGTAAAATACAAACATCAATTTCAAACATGTGAAAATGCCTCATGACATGGTTTATTTTCCATTTAGTCTTGAAAAGCTCTGGGAAAGTGTGTGGTTATTTTCAAAATATCCTTTTGCCTTTGTGATCAGTAGGAGCTGAGGTCAAGAGCCTGTTCTCACTTGCTGAAGAACGGGCATATAAAAGCCAAATTACCGTATTTTTTGCTCTATAAGACTCATTTTTCCCCTCCTAAAAAGTAAGGGGAAATGTGTGTGCATCTTATGGAGCGAATGCAGGCTGCGCAGCTATCCCAGAAGCCAGAACAGCAAGAGGGATTGCTGCTTTCACTGCGCAGCGATCCCTCTTGCTGTTCTGGCTTCTGAGATTCAGAATATATTTTTTCTTGTTTTCCTCCTCCAAAAACTAGGTGCGTCTTGTGGTCTGGTGCGTCTTATAGAGCGAAAAATACGGTAACTTCTTGGCTGTGATCCATTTTCACACATTACACAGGAGCAAACCTAGGGCAGGATTCAGCTAAGGAGTCCAGTCAATGGGAGCCTTCACAAGAACTTCGGCTTGTGCAACTAGCTTTTTCTCTCTTTCCTTCCCGTGCCCCTCCTGCCCTCCCAAAATTTGTTCAGCAGAGGTCAGAGTAATCCTCAGAACAGGGCAAGAGAAGAGGAGGAGAGATGGTTCCATCTAGCAAGCCCAAAGGCTTGCACTGAAAGAACAA
Source organism: Podarcis siculus (assembly GCA_034642415.1). Lineage (NCBI taxonomy): Eukaryota > Metazoa > Chordata > Lepidosauria > Squamata > Lacertidae > Podarcis > Podarcis siculus. The sequence continues at coordinate 1,227,902 of JAXCMG010000032.1, read as the reverse complement.
TCGCCTTAGCTTAGCATTGTATTCCACCCCTGGATTGTTGCCCAGTGTAATTTATACATTTATTTACTATCCAAGATGCATTTCTGTTTTTAAAAAATCCATTTGCCGCATTCACACTTTACATCCCCCAGTATGCATTTCGGGAATTATATGTTTTTAATCTAAAAGTCCACAACAAGAGAAGCTCCCAAAGGAAAATGTTTATTTTGTTATTGTTTAATGGTTTATCTCAGAATTTTAACAAGCCCCTGTCACTCCTAAACACCCCTCACCTGCCCCACCTACAGCAGTCGGAACAGTTGTCTTATATAGATTCTCATAACAGAAAAATAGAAAAGAGTACTGAAAGAAAATGGTTATAAGAGGAAATATAAACCAACAAGCACATATGCAAGTAAATAAGTCATTAAAAGGAATACAGACGAAAAGCACAAGCCGTCTTGCATAACCGCCATGTATTCTGACCCTTAGACATTGGTTCATTTCATTCCATGTCTAGCTCAAGGAAATTCTCTGAAACTTTTCTTCCATTTGTAATGTAATCTAAAAGGTCTTTTTGTAGAAAATATCCTTTCGGTTTTGCAGGATTATATGCTTAGAGTCCAGCTTGGCCATAGCAAATCGTTCTCCCCGTCTGTCTGCCAAGTTCCAGTAAAGGCCGTGTGCCCGACCAGAGCATCTTAAATGACTTATCTAGCATCATATTGATTCATATCTTAGCTTCTTTTCAGAAGGGAGCTATCAGAAGAGAGCTATCAGTGGGTGAGAATTGCTGGCAACAGTTTCTACCTCCAACCATTGGCATCCTGGGAGAGACTCAGGCTTTGAATATGAACTGGTTTTTTGATGCATCAATCTTAGCCTAATATATCAGGTCGATGATTTAATCACTTGTAAGGCCGCTTTCCAGTGTGGAGGTTTTAATCATATTTTGCTCTGTTTTGGTAATCATTTTCTTTCTTGAATTGCTTGCCTCAGTATGAGGATCACAGAATTGTGAGCAACGAAGGTGTTCCAGGGGTCTTCTTGGCCCCTCACTGCTAAAAATGAATTACCTTAACCTGAAGATTCCTCAACTTTTCCTTTAACCCCTTCAGGGAAGGAGCTTCGTCACCTTGAAGAAAACTTCATTTTGTTGATGAACAGTTCTCACAGCCCCCCCCCCCATGTCTAGCCCCCCCCCCCGAAATAAATGCCTTGTAATGAATGATTTGAACTCAGTTGCTAAGTCCTGATCAGCTCAGAACATAAGCAATTCAGAGAAAGTTCATAATCCCATGCAGGTTTCCTCGGAAGTAAATCTCACTTATCCCATGGGTTGTATTAGGGTTAAATTGTGGCTAATTCTGTCCTCAGTAGAAATGGTAAACATTTGTTCTCTTTCTACAGCTACCCATACCTCCCCCTTCAATTTCCTTTTCTCTAGCTAAAATATTGGCTATACAGAGCACTCAAGAAAGAAACCGAAGCAGAAAATACAGTTTCTGTATTTTATAGGTGTAACATAAAGTTAGGCACCCCTTTGCATGTTTGTACAGACCTAAGGTCTTGTGTTCAGTAGGGCACCCTCCTAAATAAATGTGCACAGGATTGCTGTCGTGTTCTTCATCTCAATGCTCCTCCATGCTTCTGCTTATTCCGTGCATAGAAAGCACGGGTCCAAGCGGTTTCCCCCTTCCCCGCTCCTTTCCCAGGGAAAACCCACTCTTTAGAAGAGATCAAAGCAAATATCAATCTAGGGGGAAACCCCAAATGCAGTTTGCTTTGATCGAGTGCTAAAGAGCGGTTCTTCCCACCCCAGGAGAAAGCAGCGGGACACTCGGAGTGAAGCACAAGAGTCAAGGGGGCTGGCTATTTTCTGCTTGGCTTGATTAGAGCTTTTGCTTGTATCTATCAGGCACATAAAATGACTAGCCCTAACCTCTTCTCCAAAAGGGACGCAGGTGGCGCTGTGGGTTAAACCACAGAGCCTAGGACTTGCTGATCAGAAGGTCAGCGGTTCGAATCCCCTCAACGGGGTGAGATCCCGTTGCTCGGTCCCTGCTCCTGCTAACCTAGCAGTTCAAAAACACATCAAAGTGCAAGTAGATAAATAGGTACCGCTCTGGCGGGAAGGTAAACGGCGTTTCCGTGCGCTGCTCTGGTTCGCCAGAAGTGGCTTAGTTATGCTGGCCACATGACCCGGAAGCTGTACGCCGGCTCCCTTGGCCAGTAAAGCGAGATGAGTGCTGCAACCCCAGAGTCGGCCACGACTGGACCTAACGGTCAGGGGCCCCTTCACCTTTAACCTCTTCTCCTAACCAAGCATCACTAGGCTATGTCACTGCCATACCAGGCTCCACCAACTGATCTGCCAGGCACCACCCCTCAGTTGCCCAGTTCTACATCCTGCGTCCCATTGTATGATCCTCTGGAGCCCTGGGAACCCTCTGTTCTGGGTCTCTGCAATAACATCTTGGGGTGCTGGACTTCCAAAGCATGATGTTCTTGTTGTGGGCACCCGTAAGATAGTTTTACAACAGTATGCAAGACATGCAGTGGAAGAGCACAATCCTTTAAAGCTGAGCTCTTTCCCAGTCTGCATCTGTATTGGAATTAAAAAGTGTTTTTATTGCCTCCTCTGGGAGGAAGGGCAGGCTTTGAATCAATCAGTCAATGAATGGGTACCAGGGTTTGCCCCCAAATCATTTGTGGCCCTCAAGCATTGAAGCTGAACATTAGAGACCTTTGCAGGGATGCTTTTGAGCATTCCGTTTTAAGGTCTGAAAGGTGAAATGCAAGCCCTTTTGAGTCTACAGTGGTACCTCGGGTTACAGATGCTTCAGGTTACAGACTCCGCTAACCCTGAAATAGTACCTCAGGTTAAGAACTTTGCTTCAGGATGAGAACAGAAATTGGGCAGCGGGAGGCCCCATTAGCTAAAGTGGTGCTTCAGGTTAAGAACAGCTTCAGGTTAGGAACGGACCTCCGGAATGAATTAAGTACGTAACCAGAGATACCACTGTACTACCACCTCTCCCTCCCCCAAGAAAAAGAAACTTGCACCTTGGGAGAGTGGATAGCTAGTGAGGAGACCTCAACAATAATGGGAAAGACACAGTGGGCATCTCCTCCAGGAAGAAATTGTGCTCTCAGCATCTTTTCCATCTTGGGGAAACTGCATGTCCCATTAGACCCAGTGGGAAAAGACATTCAGCGTTCCATTTCCCATCATTGCCAGAGCCCTCTGCCTGCCTGTCATACAGTTCCCCTTCCACAAGGTGATAGTTCTGCTTCATTGGGGGGGGGGGGGTGTAAGATTCTGCCTCTGATTTTAACCCCTGAAAGATTCATACACAACTGTAGAATGGATGTAAATAAGTGAACCTTTTCTTTGGGGTCGTTTTCATGTACCTGGATCTGCATTCTGCAGTTACGCACAAAAAAGTAGAAATCAATAGCTTTGTAGTTTAATTCCAAACTGGCAGCGATAGCTGTCTGTCCCTTGACTTTTTTGTCCTTAAACACGTGAGCTTTGGCACCATACTCTCTCATTTATGTGTCAAGTGTCATGTGAAACAGAACCTTGAAAATGGTGCCCAGCGCATCAAGGGAATTTTGGGAGACACCTGCTCACTTAGCTTTCTTTAACTGCAAAAGATGTCAGTGGGAATTCCTACTTGCACCATCATATTTATCAATTGGCTGGTAGAAGCCAAACCTGTATGTGTGTGTGTGTGTGTGTGTGTGTGTGTGTGTGTGTTTTCTTCTCCATTTATATTGTTCCCCAACTCCAGGTTGTTTTTTAAAAAACAACAAACTGTGGGTGTGGGAGCTAAGTCTATATGCAAATTCTGTTTTGTCCTGTCTGAGTAGACTTGAGCATGATTGTTTGATTGCTTCTGTTCTATGCTACTTCATTCTCCGCCTTTTGTAGGTTATTCTCTGATTTGTGTAGCTCCTGTTTTATGAGGGTTATGTTCGTGTTGAATTGCAGTGCTAAACCCTCATTTTCTTTTGTCAGAATTGTTCTATGTGTATATAAAAAGCCAAGCTCACACCTGATCAATGGTTATTGATTTGTGATGTGCCCTGAAATGTGTTAAATACTCAAGGTCTTGCTACGAAGCCATTAAGCATGGGGATTGCTTTCAGGAATAATGTATTTAGTATTCTGCCAGGAAGTCCTGCCTGGGTGGAAATCTGGATCATACCAATATAAGCTTAGAATATAATAGAAAACAGAAATATGGCAAAAAAAGGACTGAAAACTGCAGATGAAACGATTGGGATGCCACTACAAAAAAAGATTCCTCATTACTGCTACAGATCTCTCATACAGTGACAAATAATATTAATTTTATTGATGTAAATTTACTTGGAGGTCACCTAGTCCAACTTCCTGCACAATGCAGGATCTGCAGCTTCAGCCTTCCTGACATATGGCTGCCCAACCTTTGCTTAAATACTTCCTCCAAAGGAGAGCACCACCTACTCAAGGCAGTCTGTACAACTACTAAAGAGCTCTTACCAATAAGACGCTTCTCCAAGTGTTTAGCCAAAACCTGCAATTTCCACCCTTTGGCATTAATTGTACCCTCTGGAGCAGGTCCCTTTTGGGACATCCCATTTGAATATGCTCTTGTAATTCCTCCTCATTCCGTGGATATGGGGCAAACAGATGCATTGAGGACCTCTTAGACCAAGTAGACTTGTCTGGGCAAGTCATTTCAATACCCTTGAGCTTCAGCATTCATCAAGACAAATTCTATAGAACTCCAACTCCGATCAGCCTATTCTATTTGGACTCCAACTCCCATCAGCCTCAGCCACCATAGCCATGGTCAGGATTAATGGGACTTTTACTCACATAAAGAGGGGACGCAGGTTCCCCAACTCTGCTATAACAGAATAACCTTCCCCTCCCTTGACTTAGGTGCTGTAAGTTGCATCTCGCTATCTGTATCTTTCCATAAAATGTCAGTCTAGTTCTGGGGTAGCCAACATGGTTCTCTTCAGCTCCCAGAATTCCTGACCTTTGGCTGTGCTGACAATGTCTGATGGGTGTTGTACTCTACAACATTAGAGTCTGCCACCTTGACTACCCTTTGGTCTGATCAGTTGCATAAGCCCCAGACAGCCCCAGACAGCCTCTCCCAGATAGATTGTGTTTTCATTGGCCCTAACAGGGGAATAAGAGAGAGACTAGTTTGCCAGGCTAGAGGGATGGTGTCTTCAAAGCTGAGGAGAGAGCCTTTTTTAATTGGTTTTATTTTATCAGCCCCTGCATACATGCCCAAGTTGGCCATTCCTGACAGAGGAGCATCCTAGGTGGTAGACGTCTTCCTAGCAGAGTCAGTTGTGATGAGTTAAGGGAATGTTCAAAGAAAGTGCTGCTGAACAATGGACTTTCTCTCTCTCTCTTGCTATCTCACTCCCCTAACCTCCACTGCATTTCAGTTGCTAGGTTAAATTAGCCAAATGAAATTACATGAGTTTATCCCTGTTCAGAGGGTTTTTTTAAAAAAAAAACCCGAAGTAACTTTTTCCTGTTTTTATAGTGTTTGGTTTTCATATTGCTGTTTTATTATGGACTGTGGTGTTGTAAGTTTGCTGTGATTCACTCTTCAGGCATGTGAATGCATTAGAAGGACAGGATATAAATATTTGAATGAATAAATAAATCCTTCTGACCAGTTCAGCAGAATGCAAAGGCCAAACAAGTCAGCCTTTAGAACTGTCCGCAGTTACTTGTAATGTGGTTTGCGGGTTCCTGGGTAAAGATACGTGAAGAAAACTATGGTTTTGAGTCATAGTATTATCCCACTAGCATCTAGATGCCACGAGGCATAAGTAGAAAATTCATGTTACCTTTTAAAATAAGAATTTTAGAGTTGCTTCACTATTCTTATGTCTTCTTTTCTGGAGTGACTGTGAATTTCTCCGCATGAAAATCAGTGATTCGTCACAACAGAAAATACATCTGCCAGGGGATAGAGGGAGATTGCTTGTAACCAAAAACTGCAGAAATCTATTTTTAATGAGAGGCAATGGAGGCTATTTTTCATCTGCATGTTTAGCTACTCCTTCAGTTTGGTAGGCAACCAAATATATGTATATTTTTAAATGGCATTTAAATAGGCCAACTGTCAGCAGAGAGCAGTAGAGGGCTTGAGAAGATTCTAACGCCATTACCTATAAAAGATAATGGAGTCTGACTCATGTAAGGAGGAAATTGTTATTGCCAAAAACTGACAATAAAACATTAAGGAATGTATCCTCATATAATGGGTAAATAATGCCTGAGGTGCAGGGAAGCTTGTCATCATACGCAAAGGCCTGCTATATTGTCTTTATTCAAACGTGAATAGTAATGTTATTCAAAGGCAGCAGATCTTAATATCAGTTTTGTAAACCAAGCAAGACTATGGTCAAGCAGCTGTAGAACTTAAGGGTGCCTCTGCCCACAAGGAAGATCCCTGTCTCTAGGTCCTTCAGGGGTCTAAGGTGTCCCATACAGGACTTCTTCTCACTGAGATGGTAAACCTGTGTCTCTCTACCCATCCTCAGATGGAACGCTTCCTTGCGAAAGTTTTCTGTGCACATAAATCTTTTTGCACATCAGGGAGAGACCCAGGCTAAGTGTTAGTTTTCTGTATGGATAGATTTTTTTAATGTTTATTTTTGTCTCTTTGACCATTCAATTGTGAACTGCCACACGCACCCCCTAATTGGTTTACCACCTCATTGAAAACCAGGCCAAAGTGTAGATCTTGTTAGCTGGGGATCAGCTTGTCTGATTGCTTACCTACCTGGTATCTTTTTGTCCTTATATTCTAATGTTGACGTTCTTGTCTTTATGTCTATGCATTCTTCAGCTTTGAGGATAACAGACCCTTCATCAAGTAAGAATGACCTGAATGACTGATAAATTCCATTTATCAGTGTGGTCCCATGAACTGGCTGTCAGATCAGTACTTTAAAAGTCATTACAGCTTCTGCCATTCACATTTGAGGGAGCCACAAGAGCAAACTGTGCAGGGAAACCATAAGGCCTACAGTTTCTATGCTTGGTGTTCCTTGATTGGCTGTCACCTGGACTTTCTTGTGATCTGCTGTAGTACAGACTTTGGAGACCCCCGCACTGCTCCCTGCTGGGTCACAATGCACATCTCTGCACACTGAATTGCAAGTCCTTGACATGATCATTTTACCTTTGAATGGTTAAATGCAATTGAGGGATAAATGTTCAAAGGAATGCTAACATTATTTATTTCACCCAATATCTGTCCTGAATTGGCAGTTCTGGACAACACAAAGAAAATTCTTCTTTAGTTTTCGGTTCCATTCAGTCAATGACTGCATGGCAATGTTTGAATATTTTGCTTCTGTCTTCAAAAATAGCCCATTGAATAACACAAGTCTGTACAGAATTGTTTAAAGTTAACGGAAACAACAAAGCATCAATTATGGGCCTTGGATAATAATGCACCATATATCCTGCAAGAAAAAACACTGGATCAGTAGCACAACTAATGCAAGTGCCTCTATTTTGCAGTGGACTTTCAGTTTGTTCTTCTGGTGAAGAGTCCTTTGTGTTCATTTCTTTTGTCTCATTCTCATCTCTCTCATTCTTTCGATCTTTTACAAGAGTGGGGAATACAATTTATTTTAGGCTGGCTTCACTTTCTTGCAAGTCTCTTTTTGACAGCAAAAAAACCAAAACAATTTGTACAATTTCTGCATGAACCCAAATATTTTTGTTCAGCGTTAAACTGACAGCGATTAACTCATTGTATGGTTCCATGATACAAACCCAAGCTTTAATTTCTACATGAAGTCGTGGCTTTGTGTGTGCGTGGCATACCTAGGTTGTGAATAGGCTATATAGAATGAAGGTGAAATATTATTTTTGATTGATTCCTGATGACTTCCACCCCAATCTCTACATTCCTGGGGACTGTACAACCAAGCCATTGCGCATGAAGAGCTGCCCTCACTATTGTATTGTGTGGGAAAGTTACTGTGTTTTTCGCTATATAGGACGCACCCGACCATAGGACACACCTTGTTTTAGAGGGGAAGAACAAGGGAAAAAAATCTCCCCCTCTCTGCTCAGCGCCCCTTCAGCGAAGCTGCAGGAGAAACGGAGTCCCTTCCATTTCTCCTCCCGCTTGGCTGCAGGGGCGCTGCACAGCTCTCCCTCTCTGCTGAAGCCGGGAGAGTCTTGCTATCCCTGAAGCCTTTGGAGCACAGCGCGAGTTCCCACTGCGCTCCGCAGGCTTCGGGTTCCTTTTGCTGCAGCCGGGAGAGCAAGACTCTCCTGGCTTCAGAGAAAGCAACGCGAAGCCTCCGGAGCACGGAGGGAGCGCTCCCTCTGCGCTTCGGAGGCTTCGCGTTGCTATCGCTGAAGCCAAGGAGCCTGCATTCGCTCCATAGGACACACACACATTTCCCCTTAATTTTTGGAGTGGGGAAGTGCATCCTATAGAGCGAAAAATACGGTAAATGCGAGAGAACCCCGTGCAAACAACCAATCTTTAGACTGGAGACTCTATATTTATAGAATACTTTTTTTGACCATAATCTAGCATCTGGTCTACAAACAGCTGCCATTTCCCCATTTACTTCCACTGCATAAAGCTTCTTCTTCCGCATTGTTAGTTTTTTGTAGTTCAGGTGTTGATGTTATAAAAAAACCCCAGTGCTGGTGTGAACAGTTTCAAGTACCGCATGTATTTAAGGAAACTCCAGTGTCTATGCTCTAGTGCTTTCCAATTTGCTTCAATGGCAGGTTCAATTTCACCTGAACATTTTATGGCTCCAGCGAGCTCTAACCAACATTTCAGTTAATGCAAAAACTAGGGTTGCCATACGTCCGGAATTTCTCAGACGTAGCCGGAATACTGCATTTGGAAGTAGCCTCTTTGCTTTCGTCATTGTAATCTTTGTGGAGCTCAGGCTGGACCTTCCTGAACCTCCCAGCCAGGAGCTTCGTTTCAGCTTAATTATATCCTGGTATTAAACATGCAATTACATACACAACTAATGTTGCACCAATGATAGGGTTGCCATACGTCTGGAATTTTCTGAACGTAGCCATTGTTTAGCCCCCTTACGCAGGGTGGAAATCACTGAAATGTCTAAGAAAATACGGCAGCCCATGTCGGTAGTATAGATTTTGGCGATTTTCATTAAAGAAATAGCTCAAAAACTCTTTTTGAAATGTGGCAACCCTACAAAAACTAGCATAGCCCTGAGGTCTGTATACACACATTTATAGCTCCTCCAAACTGAAGAGTCATAACAAAGCACAATATGTACACAGTTTAATAAAAAAAAATTGGGCCGTGATTGAGTACTTCATATGCTGCAAATCCACACCCAGAAACCGGGCATTGTGCTCACTACATACAGCAGCTCTCACTGCTTTTCTTTACACTAAAAAAACCTCTTAAAATTCAAAGGATGCTGAAAGGAAAATGGTTTTGTGATTCTTCTAAGGTCAGAGAATATTGAGGTGAAACTGAATGAAAAGCAGGTAGTGATGCAATCTGGCATGCATTCTAACGTTGCTTTGTTGGATTGCGGCTGCTGTAACAACAACAACAACAACAAGAAATCAAAATAAAAACAAACCAATTAAATATGCCACTCTGTGGTAACATTTTATTCGTTGGCTGTCTTTGGGGGGGGGGGAATTGAGCATTACTAAATGTGTACATGAAACTTCAAAACAATGTACATATTTGCAATATTGCAAAGAAATTATACAGCATGACTGTCCTGGTTTGCTACATGAATTATATTGATTTCCTTTTAAACTGCCTAAATAAACAAGCCCCCCCCCCTTCAGAATACATGTAAGCTCATGAATAAATAGATAAATAAATAATCAGGAAGCAGATCATTTCAAGAAACAATTGCAGTGTTTAACATTTCAACTCAGTAAAAGCAAGGGTTGCTAAGACATATTAACCCAGTTGTTTAAGAAGCAATAAGCATTGCGTTATTAAAGGTAAAGGTAAAGGGACCCCTGACAGCTTAGCAATTATGTAGTACAGTATAAAGTGCTTCATAGACAACATCCTAAGAATCGTTACGAAAGGATTGTCCCTGTATGTTAGATGCAGAGTCGAGGCTTAGGGAAAGTAACTTCCATAAGGCCACCTACTGAATTTATTGAAGAATTGAGATTTGTACCAGTTCGCTACAGCTTCTAGTTGTAGCCTAATGTCTGCATCATGGCAGAGTAATTAAAGGAGTGTTCCAGTTACGATTGATATTATGAACCAGCGGATCCTTTTTTCTTTTCCTTAGTTAAACGTCCTTTGTATCATTAATCTTCTGGATTTTTAGCGTAATTGTAGATCAGTTCCGAATTTTTCTTCCAGTCTGTCACTGTGGCCCTCTCTGCAGTATTCCAGTATGAGCTAGTGGGTTGGATTCAACTCGCTCAGTGCACTAGCAGAAACCCGCTAGTGCAGTGGAACTCCACCACCACCATCACCACCATTCTCCACCAAACCAGTCTGGAGGGTCAGGAGAACCCCCAGAACTGCACAGGGGGGAAGGACATTTGCAGGTCAGGCCATTTGGCAAGCTGATGGAACAATTCTTCCCAGTGTCAGTGTTGATCAAAGTGGTCCTACTATCCTACTAGTATGTTATACTCCTCAATGACATTAGCCTGTAGTTTCACAGCAACATATTGTTAACTTGTGTTGTTTGTTACCCATAACCCCCTCCTAAATTGTTATCTACAATGAAAATGCCTAGCAGGCTGTTCTTATACTTGTTCATTCCTTTTTCTTTTTCTCTTTTTCATTTATTGTGTGTAGCATCTGCCTTTATCCTATAAAATTAATTTCAGCTTTCTAATATATCAGAATCAATTGAAATGCCAGCAGCCAGCTTATCCCCCGCTTGACAACTGTATCAGTCATTGATTAATCGTAGAACCAACGACGACCAAAAGGTCATCACATCTAATTCTTATTGCTCTTTCTCCAGTGTGTGTGTGTGTACGCACATGGGCACAGCAACGCATGCACACATTGAAAAACAGGACCATCTGCAGGCCATCCGTATCTAGCGCAATATTCACAGAAAAGTGTGATATACTATGCAATATAGTAAAGTTGACTTGAGCGAATAAGCCAAGCTTACTATAGCAGGAAGAAAACAGCCCAAGAAGCAGGTGTTCAAGAGGCAACTAAGCCTTGCGCCGGGTGTCCATACAGTAGAGAGGGCTTGGAATTGTCCCCATTGGTTCTGCCCCTCCGTGGCTCTCTTATACTATTTTCTGCAAGGGGTCTGCTCAGTGGGCTACAAACATAGCTCCATTTCCTCCCAGAATATGGATCAGGTGTACAGATCCTGCTTTTAGACCACTTTGCAGACATCACATCTAATACAGTGGTACCTCGCAAGACGAATGCCTCGCAAGACGAAAAACTCGCAAGACGAAAGAGTTTTCCGTTTTTTGAGTCGTTCCGCAAGACGAATTTCCCTGTGGGCTTGCTTCGCAAGACGAAGACATCTTGCAAGTTCTTGGGAGTTTGCTTCCTTTTTCTTAAAACCGCTAAGTACCGTTAATAGCTGTGCTTCGCAAGACGAAAAATCCGCAAGACGAAGAAACTCGCAGAACGAATTAATTTCGTCTTGCGAGGCACCACTGTATGAGATTGAGACCAGGCCAGCAGGCATGATCCACACGCATTGCCACACTGTCTGAACAGGGAATTGTCTTCCTATAAGGAGATTTACTGTAGTCAGTCCTACACAATCACCATCCTAAATCTAATAACCCCTCAAGGCTGTAGGCTGGGATGGGGGCTCCTGACCCATTGAAAACAAAGAAGGCACCAGAATATTTAAAATAACCCAAAGGTAGACTTCCAAAAGTTTTCCAGCCATTAAGCTCCTTTATTTCCCATTAGTATTCCAGGAAAAGTATTCCTTGAATGTCTCATTTCTAATGACCTCTTTCTATTTTGATCATGTGTCTCAGAATAATAATAATTTTCAACCCACATAATAATTTTAACTCTCGTTTTTAATGACCATTCTGTTGGTGCAGGTCCTTGTACCAGATTCTTCCTCTCTCTCTCATTTTGTCCTGTACTCTACAAAACGCTTTGAATAGTTTTGCTATTCCTGCAATCAGTCCAGCTGGTTTCCTTTGAAACTTTTCCAACTTCACTGCAGATGCACCGTCTTCTGATGGTTGTATATAAAACCACCTAAGACCGCTATCTAATCTGTTGTTGATCCATTAATTGTTCCTCAATTAGTGCAAATTTTTTACACATGTGAGTACTTAATTTATCGTAATCACGTCTTGTCTGCAGTTCTGAAGGTTCCTTAGGAGACTATCATGTGGGAAAAGATCAAAAACTTTGCTTCAAAACGTATTAAGTTCAGCGAAATCCCCCGCCAACCGAGCCAGATATTTAGACTGATCTGGCATGATTTGTTGTTAGCTGCTATTAAGATCATCTTAATCTCGTCTTAGAATCCACCCCCTGGAAGCCCCATGACTGCTTCTATGGGGAGAAACACTTTGCATGCTTATTGGGATTACCTAATGTGTACTCAAGAAGCTTTAGGGGTCCTTATCTGCGCACTGGCCAAAATAGACAGTACATGCAGATCCATATGACGTCACCCCACTCAATGTCCATCTTAAAACCAGAAGTAGCTACTTACTTCTGGAGGGACAAGCAGAGAAATGGTAAGGAAAGGAATTGGCAGTGAGAGGAGGCTGCTTAACCCTTTGTCAGCCTGCCATTTTTCCCTCTCCCAATCCCAGAACAATCACCACTTTCTCTGGTATTTAAAATATCAATACCATCACCATTTTCTCTGGCATTGATTGGCTGATTTGATTTCAAAAGAAGGGATTAACATAATCTTAAATGCATCTGTGTCTAACATCTAGTTTACTCCTCATTAATTTCAAGATTTTCTTAGGCATAGCAGCCAGACTTGTGTGTAGCTCCTTTTCTTGCTTTTTATAGAGACGAGCACAATATTTTCTCTCTCCCCCCCCCTTTGGGATCCTGCATATTCTTCATCCTCCAGTACTATAGAAACATTCCTGAGATTTCTCTAGCTTAGCCAGGCAGAATTTAAAACTACTCCTTGCCCAGACAGGGAGCAATCGTAAGACTTTGAAACTGCTACAAGGAACAGGTTTGGGGTGCCTTCAAATGTGAGGGCGCCTGAAAAGCACTTGTTCTACTGCTGCTGCTGCCCCAAGGCTCCCCTTAACTTTTGGGAAGGGGGAAGGTAGAGGCAATGGGTGGTATTCAGCTAAGTTATACTCAAAGTAGATCCATTCAGATAAATGGACATGGCTGAGTTAGGTCCATTGATATCAATGGCTCTACTCTAAGTAAACTTTAGTTGGATACCCCACATTAAGACCACTTACAAAGGACTGAAAAACCAAGCACACTGCAGATAATGTGCAATATCGTGACAAATAGCCTACAGCATAATCCTGAGGGCAGTTTGAGTGGAAAGGAAGCTATGCAAGGGTGCCGGTGTGCTCTTGATTTGCTCCCATTCTTCTCAATGGGGCTTTCATAGGAGATTTTGTAAGATTGTGAGCTGAGCCAATAGGCATGGAAGGAATGGAGGCCAATTCAAAATATTTTGCATTTTCCTCTTATCATGTAGCATCTGCATATTCCATTACATTTACACGGCTGCTGCTGCTGCTGCTGCCCCAGAACATTTGCTACCAACATTTGCTGCTGCCCAAAAATGTGTGTTAAAAGAAGCGTTTTCATGCTCATGACATTTTCATCTGTGTATTTCCCCCCCCCCCAAAGTTATAATAATAAAGTGCATTGAATTCAAAAAGCGCATTCGCAAATATGTGTGCAGTGTTTTCCTTCTCCGCAAGGAATAGCATGAAATGCTTGTTCTGTGCATCGTGCAGTTTTCTCTATGAATCAAAGACACTTTTCCTTTCTGTCTTTCTCTTTTTTTCTCTCTCTCTCTCCGCAGGTCGTGGGTTATAGGTGCAATAGCTCTGCTCTGCCTATTAGGACTGACCTGGGCCTTTGGACTTATGTATATTAATGAAAGCACCGTCATCATGGCATACCTCTTCACCATTTTCAATTCTCTGCAGGGAATGTTTATATTCATTTTCCATTGTGTCCTCCAGAAAAAGGTAAGGACAATTATTCTACGGTGAAGAGAAATGATGGGGCTATTTCATTGCCTAGCAACTACAGCAAATGTTTGCTGACCGTGCCTTGCATTTTGTGTTGCCGTGGTTTGGGCCGGTTCACATTAGAAGTGAGGCCAAATGTGTCTGAACCAGCAGTGAAAGCAAGAGGGTACTGCTGGGAGGCGCTGTTGTTTCACTGAGCCTCTTGGGCTTGCTGATCAGAAGGTCGGCGGTTCAAAGCCCCGCGACGGGGTGAGCTCCTGTTTCTCGGTCCCAGCTCCTGCCAACCTAGCAGTTCGAAAGCACACCAGTGCAAGTAGATAAATAGGTACCACTGCGGCAGGAAGGGAAACTGTGTTTCCATGCGCTCTGACTTCCATTACGCCAGAAGCAGTTTAGTCATGCTGGCCACATGACCTGGAAAGCTCTCTGTGGACAAATGCCAGCTCCCTCGGCCTGAAAGTGAGATGAGCGCCGCAACCCCATAGTCTTCTTTGACTGGACTTTGCCATCCAGGGGTCCTTTACCTTTTACTGCTGGATACAGAGCCAGGGACAGCCAATGTGATGCTCTCCAGATGTTGGCCTACAACCTCTGTCAGCCCCAGGCAACCCCTGATATAAGGTATATATGGAAGTTAGGGATACCCTGCAAATTTATGCCCTCTGAATTTTTTCCTGGGTTTTGGAACTCCAGTTAACCTGGTCTGTTTGCAGTGACACTGATATGGTAGCAATCCACCATTTTTCAAGTGGTGTTATCTAAAAGTGCTAGATGAATTCATTTGTTGCAGACCCTGCACATGAGTTCACCACTTTGCTGAAGCTAAGCAGGTCTATGTGTTGTCAGTGCCAGGATGGGAGGCGACATGTACATCACCTTTGTTTCCTTGGCAGGAAAAAAGACAGGCTATAAACTACTCCCCATCCATCCTGACATTTTGTTTCCAACAGTAGTCGGCCAAATGAAAGGCAGTGTGTAGGAATGGAAAGTGTGTCAGACTAGGACAGTGGCGACCTCATTTCAAATCCCTCTTTGGTCGTGAAGATCACTGTGTGGCATAGCTTAGCCGCCTCTTTACAGGTTTGTTGTGAACCAGGAGAATAAAATATACAGCCCCTCAGCTCCTTAACAAATGCTCAGGATAAAAAATATATATTTAAAAACAACATACACCTGGGAAGTTTACAAGCTGGGTAGGGTATTAGCACCCCCCCCCCCCCCGTTTATTTCCACATGTGCAATAAAGAAAGAGGAAAGGCTGTATATGATATAATCTCTTAGACTCCTAAGATAATAAGAAATTTGAGTTTATGTTCCTCATTGTTAAAATGGGCAAATATTTTCTAGAAGTTCTTCTATGTGCTCAATTTTTGATAATGCGTATCTTATGCGGCTTAGCAACCTCTCCTGAGGTATCTGTTCTGCACATATTTCTTCCCCCCCAAAAAAAAAAAATATTATATGTCCAGCTGTAATACAATTATTGTCTGGATTTCATTGGCCTATAGTTGCAGGGTGTCATATATAGATGGCATTAAGCGGTGGTGAGAGACTTGTAAATGCAGACAGCGACTGAGCCTTGTGGTTGTTTTAGTTCTGCCACCGGACTCTCTAGGCCCCACAAGTCCTCCTCTTGACTCTTGAGCCCCACTTATTCAGCTGCCAAAGTCTGTGGAGCCGGTGGGGGAAACAGGAGCACGATTAGAGAAAGAAATGGGGCCAAAGGGAACCTGCTAGCTGGTTTGTTGGCTTAACTCTTAAGAAAAACCAGGAGCCAACTCTAAAAAGTAGGAATCGGTGTCTGGTACAACAAGACTTTTTAAATTATTGACTGTAGCATTGTGGGGGGTGAGAGGAGATAATATTTTATACTCCTTTCCAGGCAGCAAAATGCACAGGTTCTCTTTGATTTGGCTGATAATATGCATAGGACTTCAGTACATCAACTTACATCTATATTGTACTTTTTGAAATGTCATCTTGAAATGCAACCTATACTGTCTCAGCTGATCCTACATACTTATTGCAAACTAATTCTCCAAGTGATGGTACTTAATGTCGCCACAACGACACCATTCTCATGGAGGCAGGAGGAATGAGCAGGCTTAGGGAAGGCCAAGGTTTGCAGAAGTACCAAAACAAACCCCCAGCTCAATGAGGGCTGAGCATGAACAGTGGATGCAGAACACCGGCTGACTGTTGGGCGCATAAAACTGGAAGGAAGGGGAGTGGAAAAGAACATGGGTACAACATTGTTTTCGCAAGTCTCACTTACTCTTCTTAATGCTCTCCATTAGTTCTTTGTCTGGGATAGCTCAGTTGGTAGAGCATGAGAGTCTTAATCTTAGGGTTGTGGGTTCTAATTCCACGTTGGGCAAAAGATTCCTACATTGCAGGGGGTTGGACTAGATGACCCTCGTGGTCCCTACCAGCTGCCCAATTCTATGATACTCCCTTTGCAAATTTCCTCCGAAGTAACGTATGAAATTGTTGAACCATAAGAATAATCTGGGAGCTCCACTTAATGCCTCACACTCATGAACTCATTCTTATCCCTTTTCCCAGCCCTGCACCTACTTTCTGCTAACTCCTCTTCTATATTTCTCCACATTTTAAAAATGTGTCATAGGATAGTACATTACAAATCCTGCTGATAATAATAGCTCCTAGTAATCCATGCGAACACCAAGCGTGCTCTTTGGGCTAAACAAAATTACAGAGAAGTAGCGATAATCATCCCATTTTCCTCTTGATGGTTATAATTGGTTTATTACAGTGCTGTGCTGAAACCTTTCCTCCCATTTCTCATGGCCCTACAAAAGAGAGTTCTGGTTTCCGTGCCTCACGCACATGTTGCTGTAGAGTTTTTCAGAATATTGGTGGATGTGGAGTTAAGCTGGCCTCAAATCTTCCTTAGTTGGCTGACATTCATGCATGTTTTCCTCTCCATTAAACATTTCTCCTGTGTCTCCTGAACAGAAAAAAGCCCATGTTACCTCATGGCACTTTTCCATGGCTTTTCACTGCAGCACAGCAAATCAAAGAACATAGTGACTGGAAACTTGAGAACTGTGTCCTCACCGATTTTGTTCTTAAGTGAGGTCCTCCACCCCCTTTTAAAAAACATTTCTGCACTGTTACTTTTTGAAAGAAGCAAAATTCATATTAAATTTATTATATGCTTCATGTGCGTTTGTTATGATGCACGCTTTAAAGTTTGTTGAAAGAAAAATATCCCCAATCCTGCTGAATTTCAAGAAACAAGAAAGCAGGGCCCCGCTATAAAATATCGCCATCTATCCCTGACATGCAGATGCTTACCTGAACCTGAGGGGACTGAAGAAAAGTTAGCATCAAAGGCAGGAGTCCCTGCTCTAATTTGGGTCTTACTTCCTGTGGGGAAAAGCTTCCTTTTTTAGCTTTTGAACATTTTAAAAGGGCAACCGGTTGGTTTTCAAGTCAATGGAGCATGAGGCTTCTGTGTGCAATTGAGTGCTTGATTTGACCTGGAAGGGTGTCCAGGGGGACAATTTAGCCACCGCTAGCCTGAAATATAACAATGCTAAAACCTTTCTGCAGTCTCTCTCTCTCTTGTTCTCTCTCAACAACCCTTCAACCAACAACACTGCAGACTTATCCTCGGCCTAACTAGCAATGAGGAGATAAAAACAACCGATAATAATACAGAATTGTTGTAAGCTGCTCTCTCAGCTTTGGCGCAACCTGCAGTAGGGGTCCAGTACCTCATGGCAACACTGTGAGGTTTTTGTAGACTGGGGTGGGTAGAAGCTAGATTGGGATTTATCAGTAGATAGATTGGTAGATTGCCAGATGATTTGCGAGAGATCATCCCAAATTTCTATTTCCCAATGGCAGACTGAGGCAGCCATCTTGGGCAGCAGAATCCCAAAGGGCAGCAATGGGTTCCGGCGAGATCTCGCCGCCCCGGCCACTTCTCCTGGCTTCTCCCATGGCCTGCTACCACTGCTGCCGCCAGAGAAGCAAGGAGAAGTGGACCTCTTGCAATCCCTTGCCTTAATCCAGAACCTGCAGCCACGTAACCCCGGTAAGCCTCGGGCAGCAAAACAGGACAGGCCATCCCTGCCCAATGGTCGGATGATGTTGTTGTGTAGTCGTTTAGTCGTGTCCGACTCTTCGTGACCCCCTGGACCAGAGCACACCAGGCACTCCTGTCTTCCACTGCCTCCTTCATGCTGGTAGCTTCGAGAACACTGTCCCACCATCTCGTCCTCTGCCATCCCCTTCTCCTTGTGCCCTCCATCTTTCCCAGCATCAGGGTCTCTTCCAGGGAGTCTTCTCTTCTCATGAGGTGGCCAAAGTCTTAGAGCCTCAGCTTTAGGATCTGTCCTTCCAGTGAGCACTCAGGGCTGATTTCCTTCAGAATGGATAGGTCTGATCATCTTGCAACCCATGGGAATCTCAAGAGTCTCCTCCAGCACCAGAATTCGAAAGCATCCATTCTTTGGCCATCAGCCTTCTTGATGGTCCAGCTCTCACTTCCATACATCACTACTGGGAAAACCATAGCTTTTACTATACGGACCTTTGTTGGCAAGGTGATGTCTCTGGTTGAATGATAGTGGCAGCAAAAAGCTTCCCCCTTGTTCTCTATGAGGCCACTGAAATCAGGAAAGCTTGGGAAAACAGGAATAGATTTGCATGTGAAAGGATTTGTGTTCAAGATCCATTTCTTACTGGAAACGACTTCCTCAGCAGCACATGTGCTCCAAGTACCTCATACTGCAATTCTGAAAACGCCTTCCTGAACCGCTATTTTGCACCTGGCTTCAGTTGATGAGTCTCAGAGTTCTAGTGAAAAATTCTGCAAGCCTGAACTCTTTTGCAAACCATTCAGAGCCTGACCTGAGGTAAATTGTGAGCATTACATTGCCGGGCTATCATGGGCACTCTCTCACACACACAGCAGCCCCATGAAACCTGCAACATGGGGAAAGGGAGTTGTGCTTCTTTTAGTGGAGGTTTGTTGTTGCTGTTGTTCCATACTAAAATAAGAACTGAGTTGGAAAGAGCAGAAGCTCTTATTTCTGGTTTGGAGGTTGTTTTTAGGACATTCAAACCTCAACAACATTAAATTCTTTCTCCGTTGGTGTCTGTGGGCAGCTCTGTCTTTTCCAGCCCCGGGAGACATTTAAATATAATAGCTTCTCACTCCAGACAATGAAATCGTTCTTTCTGCCCTTTGTGCTTAGGGTTATCTGTCCTCCTATTCCCACCACCCCACTCTATTCCCTTCTCCTGTCCAGTTCTCAGGGGTTTTCCCTCTCAAGTGTGCCATTCCCACCCACCCACCCCCATAAAGGCTCAGATTGTTAAAACACTGCAACACCCTTTAGCAGTGCGGACGAGTTTGCTAGTTTTGCATCCCGGCTACCGTTGCAGCTGATCCCCCTTCTGCCCCCCTTCACATCTTTGAAGAATGGCCCAAAAGGCCTTCAGTCTCTTCACATTCTGTGCCATTGAGTTTGGCGGCAGTTCCCCTCCCCCTGGAATTTTTTTTCTTGAACGTGTGAGCACCTGGGGGTTACCCCTGGTCTGCCAGTAGCTCTCCCTTGCGTGGGAATGGTGCTGTTTTGGCTACATGCGCACAAGTACCGGAAGACTTGAATCAGTATTACTATAGAAACATGTGAGACGCTGCAGTAAAATGGAGTGGAGCATGGAGTGCTTCTTTCCAGGGTTGCACATAGCTGTCAACTGTCCCTTATTTGCCGGTAAAGTCCCTTATCCCAGCATCGTGTCCCGCTGCTGTCCCGGATTGATGATGTCCCTTAAATTTCCCGGGTTTCAAAGGAAGCAGCTCCTCTCCCTCCCTCCCTGCCGGCCAGGGAGGAGGGAGGCTCCAACTGTGTTGCTTGGCTGCATTGCTCACCCAATAAGGAGTCTAAGAACGACGGGGGGTGGAGCTTGCATGCCTTGTGGCGATCAAATCAACCATGTTGCCTGGGGACTCGCCTTTGCTCAGCGCTTCCCAGCGGAGAGGTGACGGTGGTTTTCCTTGCTGCATCCCCTTTGCCGGGTTGCTGCGCTGTGGGAACCACCTCTTGAGGCTTCGTTTGGCTGCTGGCTGGGCTCTCTGCCTTTGGCTCAGAGGGGCTCAGAAGTTGAACATACCTGTGTTCGGAAAATCCCTTATTTTGGCTGCTGATCCCTTATTTTCGAGGCTGCTGGTCCCTTATTTTCAAATCTGTAAGTTGACAACTATGGGGTTGCAGCCACTCTGTTGTATCCCTTTCCCCCCCAGTTTTCCTCCAAGCCTAAATCAGTATTCTGTGCACACTGAGTAGACCCAATCATCTTTAGGCTGTTTGAGGTTTCTCCCTTCCTTTGTGTTTGTTTGTTTGTTTGTTTGTTTGTTTGTTTGTTTGTTTGTTTTGGGGGGACTCATGTGTGCCCAATCCCAGTAGCATCAGATCCTTATTTTTTCCCACTGGTGTCTATGGGCAACTAACTCTTTATTCAGCTCCCGGGGAATTTAAAAATAACTTCTCAGTGTTCACCAGGTTGTGACCTAGATTGTTTTTCTTCCTGCCATTTTACCTGCAGATCTGCAGGTTTCTGTTCTCTCCTTCCAACCATTCCATTCTATTTCTCCTTCCACCCAAGTGGTAAGGTCTCTCCCCCCCCCTACACACACACATCTCAGTTCTGTGCCACTGAATTATTATTAGATCATTGGAGAAATAAACATTCCTAAAGTCCTCCCATTTGTGAATACCGTGAGGCCTTGAAACACTTTTGAGGTGTTATAATCCGATGAACATCTTTGAAACAGGAACTTATCCAGAACCCTACCTGTTGTCAGCTACTTAGAGCAGGGGTGTTGTTGTTTAGTTGTTTAGTCGTGTCTGCCTCTTCGTGACCCCCTGGACCAGAGCATGCCAGGCCCTCCTGTCTTCCACTGCCTCCCACAGTTTGGTTAAACTCATGCTGGTCGCTTCGAGAACACTGTCCCACCATCTCGTCCTCTGTCGTCCCCTTCTCCTTGCGCCCTCCATCTTTCCCAACATCAGGGTCTTTTCCAGGGAGTCTTCTCTTCTCATGAGGTGGCCAAAGTATTGGAGCCTCAGCTTCAGGATCTGTCCTTCCAGTGAGCACTCAGGGCTGATTTCCTTAAGAATGGATACGTTTGATCTTCTTGCAGTCCATGGGACTCTCAAGAGTCTCCTCCAGCACCAGAATTCAAAAGCATCCATTCTTCAGCGATCAGCCTTCTTTATGGTCCAGCTCTCACTTCCATACATCACTATTGAGGAAACCATAGCTTGAACTATACGGACCTTTTTATACCTACCACCCACTAATGCATCTTTCTTGATGGTAAATTTCCTTACCGCCCACCTGGAATCCTGAAACACCCACTAGTGGGCTGTAGGGACTAGGTTGACTTCCCCTGACTTAGAGCATTCTCCCATGCAGTGGTTATTATTATTTTTGTGCTATGTTATTCTTTCTAAGCCTTGCTGAAATACACACTTTATGGCCAACTTCCTCTCATTATCAATATATTCTTGTTACAGCTGTGTGCCTCTTAGCAGCTCCTTGTGCTTCTAGCCATTGTTACAGTTGGATATTTGGGGTGTAAAGACACTTCATTTGATTATAGTAAGATGCAGGATCCTTCCAGCGCTCAACTAGTATCCACATTGTAGGATCACAATGTAGACAAAATAAATCAGCAATTTGAAAGATAACCTATGTCAGTGGGTAAATTACCACAGCTTCACTATATAAAACATACACAATAATACATATATTCCAGTCGTGGGAGCCAGAGGCAGTGCCAGATATAGGGTGGTGCAGGTGGTTTCCCTCCACAGGGCTCACAAAATTGAGAAGATCCATAAATGAGAAGTTCCATTTGGGGGGGGTGCCATCTTTATTTTGCCCTCACACGAAATAAGTCTGCCCCTGCCAGGGGGAGAGTAAAACAGGGCCGTCAGCTATGAGAAGGTTTCTGGTGACTAAATGCTGATGTTTTTATTTAGCCAGTTTGGAAGAATTTGTAACTTGAGAGGCAGGATATGAATATTTGAATAAGAATAGTGATGATGAAGCATGAGACTTCTCTGTAGCTAATTGCACAAAATAATGCTGGTTGGGGAAAACCTTTAGTCATTTAGTATTATTAATTCATTTCATGGCTGTTCTTCGTATTTTTTCACTTTTGAGGCCCATGCTTATCAATTCCAAACATGTTGGTAAGCCTGTCAATACCAATGGCTCTTAATCCGCTGTGTTGTCTACATTTCTTCATTTCTGTGAGGAAATATAACTTGGGAGAAGTGGTGGCCCAAAATGAAATGCCACCCATGGCAAATATTCACAGGTGCAGAGGTCATATATTCTCACAGGAAGGCAAAAGAAAATTGAAAAAAGTTTTCCTTTCTCTTTGGATGTGTAATATAGACTTTTCTTTTTTATATACCCATGCCAGAAAGCAAAAGAAATTACCTAAGTGCCAGTTCACATGTAATTTAAGTAATACTGATTTTCAGTCATAAATGTAATTACCCATTTATCTTGCATTACAGTACTTTAGTTTGACGTTGTTGGTGAACATCTCAAAAACAAATCCCTCAGGTCCTCAATGTGTGTTAAAATGTAAAATTGCCAGATGTCATAGGTACACAGAAGCAATGGCTACTTTAATGCATTTCTCTTCTTGTGCACATGCAAAATCAATTTTTGGAGCTGAGAAATGGGGTTTCCTTCTCATGTATATTGCCATTTGATTGCTTAGGTGCGCAAAGAATATGGGAGATGCCTGCGTACGCATTGCTGTAGCGGGAAAAGTACAGAGAGCTCCATTGGCTCAGGAAAAACACCTGGGTCACGGACACCAGGACGATATTCCACAGGCTCACAGGTAAGTGGTTTCCTTTGGCTTGAAGGGGGGTCTGGAGAGTTTGTCGTCCTGCCAATATAGTTTAGTGCTGAGGCATAATCATTACACCTCCATCCAGCATCTGAGAACCTAGCTCTGCTTATGGTTATGACACCGCCAGGTTGTGGTTGCACTTTTATTGCTAGAGGGAGATTATTTGAGTTGGATGTGATATTCTCCACTGAAGATGGCATCCCTACCACCCGTAATGTGTGGAATTACTTCCCCCAAGCCATGTCATCATCACATCTTCTCATCACCACCTTCCCACACAATTGACTGTCACTTTCAGGTGAGTTGAAAAATATGACCTGATGATGATGTGATGATCTAGAGAACTGTTTCTATAAAACATTTTGGCACTGTTTTCACACCCTCCAAGTGTCCCTATTTTCCAGGGACGTCCCTGATTTTAGAGAAACTGTCCCAGTTTCTGATTTGATCCCGGAATTTCCTACTTTTCCTTAGGATGTCCCTATTTTCATTGGATAAATGTTGGAGGGTATGGAGTTATACACACACCCCGAGCTGTCTGAAAGCAATCTTATATAGGGAAGGATTTTTTAAATGTTTAATGTTTTATTATGTTATTATATATGTTGGAAGCTGCCCAGAGTGACTGGGGCAACCCAGTAAGATGTGTGGGGCATAAATAGTGAAATTATCATTATGGAATGGGATGTCCCTATTTTCACTGGAGAAAAGTTGGAGGGTATGTGTTTTGGAAATGTAAGCTGCTTTATCCGTGTATATCTGTCAAAGTCCTCAGGTCAGGCCAGGGTTGAGAGCATTGCTGTGAAGCAATATATGCATTTGATGAAATATATAGTTTATTAATCCTCCTTTCCTGGGGCCCAGCCCCCACTCCTGCTATGAGTGCTCCAACAAATCCTAACTCTAACTGACCCTCTGTGTTTATCATGAGCAGATCTTATTTTCTCTTACTTGACCCTGAGAAATCTATGTCCACATGTTATATGCAACCTGAAATTTCGTTAGCATTTTCTGCCCCCCTCTTTTTTAAAAGTAAAATATCTTGAGTGAGGATGGGCAGGTGCATCTCTCTTTTTTAGCGCATATTTAAGTCAATCCATGCACATTCACTCTAACGTACAGCATGCCAAATCACATACTTCATTCATTTTTTAATGATTGGGAACATAGAGGACCATTAGGTTTTTCTAGTATCTTTAAACACCCACTTTACTTTTAACTGAGTGTAGGTCAGGCTATGAATACATCAAACAATGGGTAGAAAAGAGCCTTCAGATATGTTTGGACCATAGGAGAGAAATTCAGGCTGTGATCTTTTATTTATTTATAAAATTTACTCTGAACCGTGGCTACTTTGAAGAGCATTATTCTACTCAGCCCTATTCTAGGGTGGGCACTTCTCAAACACATTGCAAATTTCAGAAGCATTTAAAGAGGATGAACTTTTGATTGGTGGAGATTACTTGGGAGGAACTGGATCATAGCTGAGAGGGGCGAGAAGGAATTTACTAAGGATAAAGAAGACTTGCAGACCTTTTACACACATACAAAGTGAAGGGTGTGTGGCAGGGATTACATGCTATCGAATTTGGTTTCACATATTGTTCTTTTTGTAATGAATCTCTCTTAAGAGCAGACCACCTGTTGACTGAAAGCTCTTGTTACATGGAATTTGCCAAGCTCCCATAGGCTTCCAAAAGATCTCAGTCCAATGTGCTGGTCTAGATATCGTTTCAGATTCATGGCCCAGTATGCAGTTCTCCTATTTGGTGTTTTAATTCAGACCTATGAACCCAACAGAGCACTGTGCAAATCCACCATGATAGACTGGCAGAATATTTAGATCTTAAGGCTGAAAGTGCTCATTAGTCTGCAGTGCCATGAAGTTGGTGCTTCAGGGGCTGGCAACTAGTGAATCTATCAAACTGAGAAAGATTTCCTTCCGCTACATATCTGATTACAGTAAGTAGTTAGAGAGAAGACGTAAATCTTCCAGATCCTATAGGGCCCAAAGAGTCTTTGAAGGTAAACAGGGGTCTCTTGAAGCCTTAGAAACTGGAAGATATTTGAACCAAAAGTGTTGTGAATTTGGGAATAAGAACTCAAAATTATTGGCCTCAATTCGGTCTATGAAATGGGAAAGGATTTAGGACCTGAGGTGTCAGGGATTGGCAGGGCTCTGAATAGTATGGGGTAGAGGCAGGAGACCAGGGGAGTGACTCAGGAGAGTGGACCAGTGATGGATGGGGTTTGGTGCTACCTGCAAGGCAGGAGCCAGGACAGGAGGAGGAGGAAGAGTCAGGGCAGTCTGAGAAGGAGGAAGGCACGCAAGATGTGGTGGAAGAAACATATATGGGGGAAGAATGGGAGTCAGATCACTTGAGTCAAATGTGGCGTGACGTTGGTATTACTGTACTCCAGTTTGAATGGTCCACATTCAGGGTAGCGGTAATGCTCTGTTGATGGAAATGTAATGAAAGGTGTACCTACTGTCACCTCCAACGGACCTGCCCAGCAGTAAAAAATCTTCTGGGAACAGGTAGTTGTAGAGATTAATGCTGTCACAGGGCACAGTGTGGTTTTGGGTTCCTAAGTTAGGTTTATTATCTCTATTTGAGGGAGCAAGTGCTGACTTTTTGGAAAACTTTTAATAGTTTCATTGGTAGCAGCATTCCTGGTTATTTCATTGGGCTGGAAAGATGCTTCATCAATCACTTTAGAGAACTGGTACAAGAAAATGCTTTCTTTATTGCAATTTCTGAGAAAATCATTAATTATTTGTGAACCTTAAGAGGACAAGCAGAACCAATGTGCAATGTGGAATTTTAGGTTGCCCATGATTGATCAACCTTTCTGGTCTCTTATACCTCATAATATGAATGTGGAGAAATTTGCAACAACTTGTAGATTTGCATATATTTGTACGTTTCATTCAATGTTATTCTTACTTTACCCCTGATCGTATAGTTTCCTTATTTGAATTCAGACAGCGTGTATTTGTCTTTGGTCCGTGTAATATAAAATCTAACTTACAAAATTATTTTTAAGTATTTATAAAATTTATTTTAAAAAATACTTAAATATTGCTAACATATGGAAGGCATATAAGTGGTGTGCAGCAAATCCGAAATCACAATAAACGTAAGTAAAATATAAAAACAGACAATGTCATAAGGAACTGGCCAGTCTTCGGGATGTGGAGATGGTAGCAATATACAGAAATGCCCCTATTTTGATCTCTGAAACGTTGGAGAGTCTGCCATTTTCCTCCTCCTATTGGTGGATTTAAATCCTATTATCAGGCGCTGCAGTGGATTTTTGCCCCCAGGCGGCTTTTTCACCTATATTTAATCAGTCAGCCTGGTGCTTGAACTGAAATCTGTCCACCTCCATCTCATGTTTTTGCAAAACTCTGGGGGTTACATACCCTTTTTTGAAAACTCTGACCTTAGCTTGTTTACTCTGAGTTACTGAGAACACGCTCCATTATCTGCTTCTAGTGCCAGGTTTAGCTTTTTATGCAGTAATGCACAGAAAGAGATTTATGAAGGGCAGTTCATATAAAACACTGCAGCTTACAACTTAATCAATAGAAAGGAAACACAAATTCAGTCTGTGCTGCTAATAGATGTAATTATATCTGACACCTCACCAATTTAGCTTTGAACTAAAACACACAGGGAGTAACCATTAAATTCTTAGTAAGGCTCTTGTGATCTGCATCTGTGTAATAGAGGCAACATGCTTAATTCATACCCAAATATGTCAGCTGAGAGATGTCTCTTCTGGTGTCTGGAGTGGCTGTCACAGCACAAACACTTATCCCAAGCTCAAAATCTCAGAACAAATTCAAAGAAGCCGGGCCCAAAAGACAGTTCTAAAATGCCTTAGATAAACCAAAACAGCTGTGGCGAGTCGCTTCTACAAGGGAACAAACGCACAAGCCATCAAAACATTTAAACGGCATCAAATGTTTGTGAGAAGCAGGTTTTGCAAGGCACTTAAAAGATAGTAATGAAGGTCCATCATGGCAAAGATGATCCAGTAGGAAGTTCCACAATAATTGCCCTTTCGAAGGGCGTATGGGGCATATAAAGGTAAAGGGTAAAGGGACCCCTGACCGTTAGGTCCAGTTGTGGCCGACTCTGGGGTTGTGGCGCTCATCTCGCTTTATTGGCCGAGGGAGCCGGCGTACAGCTTCCGGGTCGTGTGGCCAGCATGACTAAGCTGCTTCTGGCGAACCAGAGCAGCGCACGGAAATGCCATTTACCTTCCCGCTGGAGTGGTACCTATTTATCTACTTGCACTTTGATGTGCTTTCAAACTGCTAGGTGGGCAGGAGCAGGGACTGAGCAATGGGAGCTCACCCCGTCGCGGGGATTCGAACCACCGACCTTCTGATCGGCAAACCCTAGGCTCTGTGGTCTAACCCACAGGGCCACCCATGTCCTGTATGGGGCATATAGGGAAGATCTTAAGAGGAAACAGTTGTGGATCTTGGGGTCTCAAATTTCAGCAGCACCCTGTGCATTGGCAAACTTTGGCGCCACCCCGGCCTCTGACTTTCCATTCTACCTCATAGTTGCAGTGCCCTCGAGGCTCCCGCCCAGTTTGACTGGTCACACTCCCCGAAATCTGCCTCTGCAGGGAAGGGGGTCCTTCAGTCAGGTTGTTGGTATCTTGGAATTGTGCGTTGTGAGCTGGCTTAGATATATTTTAAATAGAAAAGTGCAATATAATTTTAATTGATACTTTATTAGATCAATTTTTATTTATAAGGATATAAGTAATAAAGGAAAAGGGTGGGGAAATGTGAGAAATAAAGGTGCAAAAATAATACAGTAGGTAAAATCAGTACATTTCCCTTCATTGTACTATAGAAATAAATGGTGTTCTACTCCTAAAGCAAATGTAGTTATTCATAACGTACTACATTCTTTATAAACATATTCCAGATTCGTCCAAACAAAGTCTACAAGCAATCTCTTCATAAGTTGCACGTGTTGTCTTTTCATTGACCCATTGATTAAAGCAGGGGTCAGCAAACTTTTTCAGCTGGGGGCCGGTCCACTGTCCCTCAGACCTTGTGGGGGGCTGGACTATTTTTTAGGTGGGGGATGAACAAATTCCTATGCCCCACAAATAACCCAGAGATGCATTTTAAATAAAAGGACACATTCTACTCATGTAAAAACACGCTGATTCCCGGACTGTCCGCGGGCCGGATTGAGAAGGCACTTGGGGCGAATCCGGCCCCCGGACCTTAGGTTGCCTACCCATGAATTAAAGAGAATCGTATTTTCCTTCTTCCAGTTCATCAATATCAGTCTCTCTCGGCCAGAGCCTTCTCAGCTTCTGAGACACCCGAAATACTGGAGCAGCTGTATTTGAAACTAAAAAGCTACTGATCACTTTTTATAGATATTTATTATCCATAAATAAGTT
Organism: Podarcis siculus; assembly: GCA_034642415.1. Taxonomy (NCBI): domain Eukaryota; kingdom Metazoa; phylum Chordata; class Lepidosauria; order Squamata; family Lacertidae; genus Podarcis; species Podarcis siculus. The sequence goes on along the minus strand of JAXCMG010000032.1, from coordinate 1,199,367 downwards.
TGAAATGCAGACTTTATGTGATATATTATATTATATTTTATATATATATATATATATATATATATATACTAGGAGTTACACCAATCCATCCCAGGTTAAATATTGTCATGAGCAGAGGTCAGCAAACTTTTTCAGCAGGGGGCCGGTACACTGTCCCTCAGACCTTGTGGGGGGACGGATTATATTTTGGGGCGGGGAATGAACGAATTCCTATGTCCCACAAATAACCCAGAGATGCATTTTAAATAAAAGGACACATTCTACTCATGTAAAAACACGCTGATTCCTGGACCGTCTGTGGGCCGGATTGAGAAGGCGATTGGGCCGCATCTGGCCCCCGGGCCGTAGTTTGCCTACACATGGTCATGAATATAGAAGCATAGGAATTTTAGCTGCATGTTGAGGGGGGAAAGGAAGGTGTGATCTTGCTGCTGGGTTTGGACTCCAAGCTAGACCCAAAATCTGTTAGCAATTCCTGGATCTTGCCAGAAAGGAACCAGCCCATATGTAGCATCCTGGACTTGCACCTTTTGTATGCAAAATTTTAAATAAAATAACATTGTTCAAATCATACAGTTATCATATTTAAGAAGCCGCAAAGTTACTCCAAAAAACTTGTGTTTGTAGATATGTGAGATGTATTCTGTCAATAATGAAAAATAGCCCAAGTATGTTACAGAATTGCCTCTCTCTTTTATCCTGTTATTAAAGAAGTTTAGAAGAGATGGCATGCAGTTTATTTTCCCACTCAGCAAATGTGGGAATATCTGTGACTGTCCGAAATTTTGTACAGACATTTCAGGCTGAAGGAATCATATACAGTGGAACCTCAGTTGTCTAATATAATCCTTTCCCAAAGACTGAAACGTTCAACAACCGAGGCGCAATGGGCGGCCAGAAAATTCAATTGAGAAAATTGCGAAGCTGTTTGACTTCCAAGGCGCATTCAAAAACGGAAGCAATTACTTCTGGGTTTTTGGCGTTCGAAAACCGAAACATTCGGTTAATGATAAACGGAGTATGTGCTTAGTGAAAGTAAAAATATGAAGATGTCCACAGAAAGATGTAACCCACTCAGTCGTCTTTGCAGTTACCACATTAATCTTCTGCTGGCATTTCCAGATACAGAGCATCACATGCCACAAAATTATCTTATTCCTTTTTACATTTCCAGAATGAGGTTTTATGTTCCTGTAATCTTATATATTTTATGGCTACATTATGTAGTTTATGACTCTACCTTCTAGTCATGCACTTAAAAAACAATTCTCTCATAGTCTAGAACATAACAAGGTTTTTTCACAGTAATTCTAAAACTATTCCCAAATATCAAAATGAGTAATTTCATAAAATGCTGCCTTGCAGACAATCATAACACTTTACGTTTGATCCATTTCTTCATGAAAACTCCATAAAATCTGATATATTCTAGGAACAAGATTTTTATCTAAATTGTCAACCCTGATCAGTTAATTTCTGAATCCGACTTTAGTGACGGGTTGACGTATGGTGATGGCTGATCATTCATCACAGTGGTGTTATCGTTATATAATCAGATTTTCATAGCCCTGGTTTTGATATACCAAAAAAGATAGCGCATATTGTTCATATTATAAAGGAACCCAGTTCTCCACTGAGTTTAAAATATTAAAGCTGCTGTTAATGATTTAACTTGACTACTTCTCTTTCCAAATTTATCCTAGATTCTAAGCAAATTTGTACTCATGAGGTGCTTAGATTGCATTTCTCCCTGTCAATAGCAAGATATCTGCTTTGCACCATCCGTGAGTTCTCAAACAGTCTTAAACATGAGGTTGCAAAGCAGCTCCATTCTGCATGAGTCCACTTCACATAGCTGTTCAAATGTATAATGTGTCCCACCTAGAGAAAAACCAGGATTTTTTCTGTTTTTTCCCAAAGTCGTTCCCCCACCCCCGTAAAACTTGGGGGGAAAGTGTGTGAAATATTCAAACTATATCATACTGTTTTTGTTTTGTTTTTTCATTTTTTCCAGGGGTTTTCCAGGCCTTCCCATCTCTAGTCCCACCAAACACCCTGGGCTTATATGCCTTTGCTTAACTTGGTTCAGTGTTCTTTTAGCCATTACTTTTTTTTTAAGGGAGGAATTCCCATGAAATTTCAGGTGCACTCACACGGCACCTCCATATTCAGAGGCATGTATTTCTGAGTGCTTGAGGCAGACAAGAAGTTTCAATGTATTGAATCTTACAGTTGAGTCACTGTTCTCCAGTTGTATGACAGGAACACTGGCTGTACTCCTGTATGTAGGGAATGGTACATTTCTGGCATCTTGGCTACCCTTAGAAGCAAATACAGTTGTACCTTGGTTTTGGAACAGCTTTGTTCTTGGATGTTTCGGCTCCCAAATTATTGAAACCCGGAAGTGAGTGTTCTGGTTTGTGAAGTCTTTTTGGAAGCTGAACATCTGACAGGGCTTCCACAGCCAATCAGAAGCCGTGCTTTGGTTGTGCCCAGAACTCACAAACTTTGGTTTCTGAATGTTTTGGAAGTCGGACTCACAGAACTTTCTGGGCACATCCCTTTCAGCTTTCGATCCAGTCCCATTATCAGTGATTTGCACTTTAGTATATAGTCTGCATTTAAAGGCTTTTAAAATAGAAGATCTATTGTTGTAGGCCTCTTTGTGAGCTTCTAGTTGGAATCAGGATTCTGGACAAAGCAGATTCATACTTCTCACTATCTGAACACAACGCATTCTTAGGCAAGAGTTTGCATAAAGAGTCAACCATTTCCATTGTTTCCTATGGGGAAAATTCGAATGTGTTCCCAAGCACCTAATTTTGACCACAAAACGATGGGGAAACCCTCTGAAATCTTGCAAGAAGCAAACAAAGAAGGGGAAAATGCTCTTACTTGTCTGATCTCTCCCCTCCCTCCCACCATGGTTTGTGGTGAAACATATGCTGCAAACCAGCAAAAAACAGAAAGAAAGGCCTATTTAAAACTGCTTATTTGTTGACAGTACTGCACACAGGTCCAGCTATTTGGATATCTGACTCTGTGATGTGTATAGCAAGGTTTGCGTACTAATTCCTCATGTTTGGATAAGTGAATTTTCATACAAGAAGTGTCTAGATAGTGGGACCTGCATGTATGTACAGGTGAATGGGAGCTGTACTCAAAACCACCTGGGAAGCAGCAGGTTGGCAAAGGCTGCTGTAGCTGCTCCACTTGAGATTCACTTTCTGCCCCTTCCTTTTGCCCTTCTCCAGAGTCGCATTCGCAGGATGTGGAATGACACTGTCCGAAAGCAGTCGGAGTCATCCTTCATCACTGGTGATATAAACAGTTCAGCGTCACTTAACAGAGGTAATTATGGACTTATCAGATATGTATGACCTTTGTAATTACTAAGGAATCTAAACGGCAATGCTTTGTCGACCTTGAAATGTGCTGCACCTCGTTCCTTTGGATTAGATTATGTCCATGGAGAATTTTAAAAAGTGCTTTATGCACTGCTTTTCATTAAGCGAAAATGATTTTTAAAAAATGTTTATTCATTTTTAGCATGTGTTTTCACAAATATTGCTGCGGTTGCAGCAGGGATTTGGGGGGAAGGCGGGGAGTGAGGCAGAATATTTCTATAGTCAACTTCTGGTGCCAAGAAATGGAGGTTGTCAAGCTTCATTGCTAGCAATGAAATGGGCAATTATGGAGTGATATAGTCTGCTAAGTGTTGTTATCCCAGGTAAAAAGCAATTTGGAAGGCTTTGTAAAGGTGAAAACCTGCTGCATAATGTGTGCCCAGACCATCATCCTCTGTGTCCAAAATGGATGTCTCTCAGCTCTCCAGAGGACTGTGGGAAATTCTCTGCTTCAAATGTGATGAGGAGAACCAGGCTCAAAATTGGGTTCAGAAATCTAGGGAAACAAGTTGATCTATTCAGGCCCAATACACATCCTACCACATCCCTGATGATCTGGCAACACTCATTCTCAGTGATCCGTCCTCCTGATTCCTTCCCTGCTGCTGTAGCAGCTGCAATGGTGGAATAAAGGAAAGGTAGGGGGGCTTTCTCCCCTCACTCTTTTCTGGCCTATCACAGGCTTCCCTGGCTGCATGTGAGGTGCCAGGAGCCCTGGGAAATGATATTTTCCCAGTGCTACTGACACCTGTCAGTGATGCTGGGAAAGCTACTTTCCCGGTGGTCGCGGCCAACTGCTGATGGAGCCACAAAGATGGTAAGTGGGACAGGGAAGGGTTTTGAGTGGTGGCAAATCAGCACAACCATCTAAAAGCTCTTGTCATGGGGGGGGGTCAAAAGCCAGGTGAGGGCAAAATTCACCACTGCTGTCCAGCTCTTCTCCCAGCATCCACCATCCGTCAGCTGCCATTTTCCTGATGCCCTCAGGAATGATGGAGTTGAATCTCTCATATTAGCCATCCTTCTCACGCCCCGCTTTTGGGGTGTGCAAATGAGGGCATCATCACTTAACCTGGAGAGATGAATGTTTTTGGAGAGAGGATTGATAGTGTTCTTTGTGTTGGATTAAAATTTGACCTAGATATGAGTTTTTGGCACCATAATCCAGCCTCATCTTTGAAATGAGCATTACGAGCTGAGTGAATTTGGATTTCCAAGATTAGAAATTAGGCAGCAGCTGAATAGTGTTATAAGAGATGCACGTCTTTGGAATAGTTTCATCACCTTTGTCAACACAAGCGTGAAATGTTTAGCAAAGGCAGTTGCCTCCTAGCTCCAGATTGCTGCTCAAAGATCCCATCTGTTAACAGCTCTGAAGCAACCACAAAAAATATCGAGAGGCAGCTTCTCTACATTGTTCCTCCTCTGCCCCCTCACACTCATCCCTTCCAATCTTCTGGAGCAAATAGGCTCCTTGTTTTGCTCTGCAACACTTGAGGAGGAGGAAAAGGGGGCTTAGGAGAGCCCTCTCTGCTTCTCAGAGAAACCAGGGCTTTGGTGGAATCTTCAGGTTGTGATCTGGCAACCATACTCTTTCTATAATTTCCGGGGGAACCCTAAAATGTGTCGTTGTTTTTTCTGGGCATCATATTGGAAAATGTGTGTTAGTCCCTTTCAAGGCAATGCTTTGGCGACCCTTATGTGCTGTTTCCTAAACATATCCACTGTCAAATTAAGGTGAAGAGAAATATAGATAATTTAAGGCTACAGTAAGGGACGCTGGTGGCGCTTTGGGTAAAACCTCAGTGCCTAGGACTTGCCGATCGTGTGTTCGGCGGTTTGAATCCCCACGGCAGGGTGAGCTCCCGTCGTTCGGTCCCAGCTCCTGCCCACCTAGCAGTTCGAAAGCACTCTTAAGTGCAAGTAGATAAATAGGGACCGCTTTATAGCGGGAAGGTAAACGGCGTTTCCGTGTGCTGCGCTGGTGCCGGCTCGCCAGAGCAGCTTCGTCACGCTGGCCACGTGACCCGGAAGTGTCTTCGGACAGCGCTGGCTCCTGGCCTCTTAAGTGAGATGGGCGCACAACCCTAGAGTCGGACACGACTGGCCCGTACGGGCAGGGGTACCTTTACCTTTAAGGCTACAGTGGATGAAACATGGCCAGAGGTGAGAGGATTACACACTCCTTCTGAAGAGCAACCACTCTTCCTCCACCAACCTTAAGCACATTTAACACTAAGAGAAACCAGTCTCAGATTGGTGATGCTTGTGGAAGCTCCCAGCAATTAAAATATCAAATACCAAACATAACACAGCACAAGTTAGCGACCATAAACAAAACGAGAACAAAATGAAACTGATGTGTGTGGCAGCCTGAGGAGCTTTGTGTTCAGGAGGGGGGAGGACAGAGGCCGTACCCCCCCACACACACTCCTACTTCCCTTGCCAAGGTGCTGTCTACTTTCATTTGTTTTTGTTTTTCCACATATTTTTATTCAGTTTTATAATGACAGACAGATTGCAGAAAAAGAAACAGAAGTTAGGTTGTCACAACTGCCAATAAGGAAATGCAGTATGCAGCTATGTAATCTATTAAATCAATAATAAAACATACCAAGAGGGAAAGAATGTGTGGTCTCTAGTATTTGCATAGGAGTCCACGGACCAAATCAAAACAATTACAATTTGTTTTTATTTCAAAAAAGAAGTTAGGAAGCAAACTTAAGCTGTACTAAATCCAGACGTTCACATTCACCTGTGGTTCCTGTTGCTCCTGAGCCACTTTGTATATGAAATAAAATTAAACCAAATAGCAAGGCATTGATCTTGAGGACTTTGGCTGCTGGGCACTTTTAACTTATGCAACCCCCCCGCCTCTTTCAGTGGTGAGGTATCACGGTACAGTCGTACCTTGGTTTTCGAACAGCTTAGCTGACGAACAAATCAGCTCCCGACGCTGCAAACCCGGAAGTGACTGTTCCAGTTTGCAAACTATTTTTGGAAGTCAAACATCTCACGGGGCTTCCTGCAGCCAATCAGAAGCCACGCTTTGGTTTCCGAAAGTTCTGGAAGTCAAACGGACTTGCGCAACATTTTCCATTCGACTTCCAAGGTACAACTGTCCCGGTAGTTTTCACAAAAGCAACTGCTGCTCATGGCGCTCACTGTATAGAATACAATGATTATTTATCACAGCATTCCATGTGACATGCCACTGTGAACCACAATAAAAAGTGGGAGGGTCTTTAGTCATGTGTACGGCATAGACTTTCTTATTTGTTTTATTCAAGTACATGCATGCATACACACCTTCCCATCTCCGCAGACAAGTTAATACAAGTTAATGGTGCAATCCCTCCATAAAGAGGCTGGATCCAAAAGGAAATACTCTGTACTGGAATCTATTCCCCCACCAGCAGGAACCGTTTTATCACCAGCGGTCCCTGGTAAAGATGGGCTTCTTCTCCCACTGCTAGCATTTTTTGGGATATTTAGCCAATCTCCCCACCCCCAATGTGAGTTAATGAATAGATCATTCTCCTTTTTACTTGCATGGAAGGGGAGAGAGAAAGAAAGCCTTCACTGGCTGCTGGTGGTGGGGAAATCACACCAAAGAAACCATACATAATAATGCTCTGAGCCCAAAGGATCCCTGGTGGGAGGTGCAGCCTTTTCGTGCTCAGTAAGGGCCTGGGCTGGGCTGGGCTGGGGAACTGTGCTCCTTCCTGAGAGAAGGGCATTAAGTTGGGAATATTACAGTCATGCCCCTCCTTGCCTGGAAAGTGAAGGTTTGGGGAAATGGCTTTCAGTCGAAGCACATGTGTGCGGACGTACAAAGGTGTGCATTTGAGAAGTAGCCTAGAAAACAAAAGAAACGCTGTCCTGCAAGGCCAAAGCCACTCGCACTGAAAACAGTAATAAAACAGTAGGTGGCTGGTTCATATAGAAATCGACAGTGCAGGAGCAATAACACGCTGTGGGTTAAACCACAGAGCCTAGGACTTGCCGATCAGAAGGTCAGCGGTTCGAATCCCCGTGACGGGGTGAGCTCCCGTTGCTCGGTCCCTGCTTCTGCCAACCTCGCAGCTCGAAAGCACGTCAAAGTGCAAGTAGATAAATAGGTACCACTCCGGCGGGAAGGTAAACGGCGTTTCCGTGCGCTGCTCTGGTTTGCCAGAAGCGGTTTAGTCATGCTGGCCACATGACCCGGAAGCTCCCTCGGCCAATAAAGCGAGATGAGCGCCGCAACCCTAGAGTCGGCCACGACTGGACTAATGGTCAGGGGTCCCTTTACCTTTACCTTAAAGAAGTAGCGAGGCTGCAACAGGTTGGGGAATGTATGACATGTAAATCACGGGGAAGTAAAAGTACAGTGGGGCGAGGACAGAGAATGCTAATCGGAGCGGACCCAAGCTTTTCTGAAAACTCTCAATCCCTAATATTTAAATCTCCCTTTACATGAGCTGTGGCCTTTTTAAAAATGAGACAGACATTTTTTATATATAAATCCCCCATGCTTTCGGTAATTTTTTCTTCAGAATTTTTTCTTCAGAACAGGTTAGGAAAGGTATTTGACTGTGTCCACACATTTCACTGTGCACTGACTGTGTTCCCAGTGCTTGGATTTTATTCATCAAAAATGCACATGTACCCTTGGTTTGGAAATACTACAGTATCATAGAATTGTAGAGTTGGAAGGGACCCGGTGGGTCATCTAGTCCAACCCCCTGCAATGAAGGGAACTCATCTAAAACATCCAGTTTGATGCAGTTGTTTCTCAACTCAGCTTCACCCTGATCGGTCCTTAAGCCTGCCCAAGGTGTCTCCAGTCAAGATGTGAAGACCTTTGCATGGGGTGAAGACATTCCTGCCCTATCCACTCCCCTTGGTGTGCACACAAACAGAAACCGATCTGATACTAATTAAGATATGTTGATGTGAACAGCTGGGGGGCAGGGAAGCGATGTGAAGCACACTGGGGGGAAACCACAACTTCAGGCTTATCCTGACTTAACTGGTGGTGATATGAACACCCATTTCGTCTGAAGGAAGCACAAACTCTAAACCTTCTTCTCTTTTTCGTATCTAAACTGAAATATCTCCACCAATAGCATTTTAATTAATTCTGATTCTCTCACGAGAGAAAAGTGTGTTGTTGTTGTTTTTTTAAAAAACTATGACTTTCTCACTGTAGCCCCAATCCTGATCAGGCCCGCCTGCAATTGGAAATTGGCAATAGCAACCTTGAATGTATAAATATTTAAAGTATTTTATGCGATCTGCAAAGACATAATCTGAAACTTAAACAGGAAAAAGGAATAGAGTGTTATGGCAACTGTATTTATATATAATCAGTTTAATTTCAGTTTCATGTACATTCCCTCATAATGAGTCGAGCAAATTAATCTCAAATTCAAACAGTGGGAATCTGAGTCTGAAAGGAAATTAAAATTCATAGCCTAATACCATGATTTCCATCCCAAGTGAAACCTGAGTGGTTTCAGAATGAGGTCTCCCACCACCTCTTTGTCTCTCCAAATATAATTAAGCTGTCGTTTGTGCTGCTGAAACAATATACAGCAAAGCTAACTTAGCTGGGATACCTGTGGGTGTTATTTCTAGGCAGACTTTAAAATGATCCACTGATGAAGGCATATTTTCCAACTTCAGTGTCAAAATTTACATCTGGTCACTCTGCTTCTACCTAAAAACATGGGGAGCCGTTCATTTACATGCTTTTTCTGTTTAAGAGAGTGTTGTTTTTGTAAGGCTTAATTAGGGGTTGGTCTTTAATTTCTCTCTACATCTCATGCTGATGTATCCCATGACATCTGATACAGCCAGGGTGATGCCAGGAGGGTTTTCTCTGTGGTGGTGCCGTCTCTTTGAACATTCCAATGATTAGCTTGCTGGGGGCTTTCACAAAAGCTGGAAAAATATTTATTTAGGAGGGCATTCACACTGATAAATGTCATTTTACTGGGACGTGATCCAATTAAAGTGAAGGACATGTTCCGGAACGATGGCTTTTAAATATATAAAAGAAATATGCTAATTAGGCTAGCTGGGTTGAGATTTTTAGATTTTAAACGGATTTGTTTTAATTATGGTATTGTTACAAGCCCCTCACTTCCCAGTATTATAGGGTTTCCTTTACAGAAGAGAGCGCAGGACTGTTGTGCTGTTTTTGTAGTGTTTTCTTTATTTGGAAATATACCAAGAGAGTGTAGTGGGAGCAAACCGTCCTCCTATAGAAGATCCCCAGACAGCAATTTCTGCAGCCCTTTCAAGGCTGCACCATCAGTTCTCGTTTACTCAAGAAACCCTTGGTTGTCTTTCGTGCTGTATGAGAATTGCCAATGAGAAGTTGATGACTTTTATCACACCCATTTTGACATGCTCCTTCGCAGAGGGTTCGCTCATGGGTCAGTGCTCAGCTCCTCCTTCTGTAGAGAGTTGGGCATGGATGGGAATCAGAGCCATGCCACACTCAGCCCGAATGGATATAAACGCCACGAACAGGATGCAGAAATTCCCAGCAACCTGGTTTTGCCACACTCTCCCAGCTGCTGTGTAAATCACAGAAATAGCAAAAGCAGCAGCAAGAGAAAACAGAAGAGGAAGAAAGGCAGGGCAAAATATCTGGCTAGAAATATCTGGCAGAGTAAGCCCAGTGATATGCTATGGCCCCTCTCTGGAGACAAGGGTGTACTGTCTCAGGAACCCGGAAAGATTGCAATGAAAAGAGCAATCTGAGGACTGCAGGAGGTTCTTAAAGACTCTAGAGGGCACTCCAGTCCAAGAAATAAGGTAAAAAAGTACTTGGGTGAGTTGAAAGCACCACTATAGAAATCTTATTAAAAGCAACTTGTCACCAGTGGAGGAAGCCAGGCTTCTTGTTCTGTAAACAATACCAGATATTCTGAAACCTTATCTGTCTCACTCCACTCGGCAGTGGAAGAAAAATACGGGGTTGTGCTCTGAGGGTAGCAGAAGCAGTGGCATTTCACGACTGTAAGCCATTTTGTTCAGTCCTCCCGCAAAAAAAGAAGGAAAAGCTGTGCATAAATCTACCTGCAGGGTTTGTGCCAGAGAGTAGCATTGGGTAAACACAGGGTGCTCGGCACCATGACAAATGCCATTTAACGCGGGTGGCACTGTGGTCTAAACCACTGAGCCTCTTGGGCTTGCCAATCAGAAAGTTAGCGGTTCAAATCCCCATGACGGGGTGAGCTCCTGTTGCTCAGTCCCTGCTCCTGCCAACCTAGCAGATTGAAAGCACGCCAGTGCAAGTAGATAAATAGGCACAGCTGCGGCAGGAAGGTAAACAGCGTTTCCATGCGCTCTGGTTTCCGTCACGGTGTTCCGTTGCGCCAGAAGTGGTTTAGTCAACCTGGCCACATGACCCGGAAAGCTGTCTGTGGACAAACACCGGCTCCCTTGGCCTGAAAGTGAGATGAGCGCTGCAACCCCATAGTCGCCCTTGACTGGACTTAATCGTCCGGGGGTCCTTTACCTTACCTTTGACATCTATATAAAGCCTTTGGGCGCAGTCATCAGTAGATTTAGGGCAAAGTGTCATTAATTTGCTGCTCCGTGTCTGGAGTGTCTGTCAGGTCCAAAACAGAGATTGGATGTAGTGGGAGGATGGATGAAGGCCAATAAACTGAAGTTGAAGCCCCTGTGAGTGATCAGTTCTTGGATCTGGGGTGTTAACCTACTCTGGTAGTAGTTACACCTCCTCTGAAGGAACAGGTATATAGTCTGAGGGATGCTCCTGGATTTGTCACTGTCACTGCAGGCCCAAGTGACATCACCAGCAGGGAATACCTCTTGCCTGCTTCATTTGGTTTGTCAGTAGTGATCATTCCTGGATAGGGATAGCTGTGATACAGTGATTCATGCACTGGTAACCTCAAGACTGGATTACTATAAAAGACTTTATGTGGAGCTGCCCTTAAGGTCTGTTTGGAAACTGCAGCTTGCTGCAGAATGCAGGGACCAGGTTGCTCAATGCAACTCTTCTGAATGAGTTGCACTGGGCACCATTTAGCTACTGATCCAAGTTCAAGGTTTTACTCCTGGTTGATAAGGTTCTATAAAGCTCCTAACCAGGCATTTCCAATATAGACCAACTTGGGCGCTTCCATCTGTGGAGGAAGCCCTATTAACCCTGCCACAACCTGTAGACATCTTACCATGGTGCGGAGAAGGGCTTTCTCTGTGATGGCACCCAGCATGAGGAACAATCTCCCTGCATGTGGTTGTTTCCACCAACAATTGAAAATGTATCTGTTTACCCCAGGCATTTCTCTGACTATTAATACCAATTCCAGCTGTTTCTGCCTACAATGTTGATGTTTTAACTTGGTTTTATCGGTTGTAGGGCTATAACTTGTTTCATTTGTTTGTGAAAAGCCTTGGTTGTGTTTCTTTCAATGAAAGACAGTGTATAGACTCAATTAATAATATCCATTGATAATTTGTGCTGCGATCCTGTTCCATATGCTTCACTCCACTGACCACAAGCCAACAGAAGAGTTAAGTGTAAAGAGTTTTAACTCTGTTGGTATGTGACCTATTGGCACCATCCTTCGTTTGCGGACTCCCCAGAACAGCCGTGGATTGGTTAAATTCTTTGAGTACTGAATATTATGAATTAATCAACCTCCTCTTCCAGAACTTTGTTTCCTGCAAGGCTCCTTCCTCCCCTAGAATCATGACTCTTATCACCCATCTCCCCACTTTGGCAGCAGTAGGGTGTGGAAGAGACAGCAGAGAAGGACAAGGCAGGGGGCGCCATTTTCTGTTTTGCCTCCAGTGGCAAAGCATCCCGGGCTGGCCCTGCTGGAGTAGCACAATGGGCATTTCTCCATATGGTGATTTGATAGTGAACAAGCCTTAAAGGAAAATAAAGAGCTGCACTCTTGGGTGTCAACTCTTCCGGTTTTCCTGTTTTGGAAAATGAGCGATGCAGTGCTGTGTGAATGGGGTTGGTTTCTTTAGCACTGTGTATTCTGCACACAAACCACTCAGATAATGGGGTGGGGGGTTGCCCACAAGTCCACCTTCTCCCCAAATAAGTGGCCGTTCTTTCTGAAGACCTCACAACATGATCATTTAGTGTGATTTGAGATGTAGGCTGACTCACCCAATCAATCTGCGGCCGAGTTACAATTCTGTTGCTGAACCTTTCGATAGGTTCATTGATAGGCATGTAACCCATTGCTTTGATGTTCTCAACAACATCATCCAGGAGCTTTTACCCCCATATATGATAAAAGATGAAGCAACACGACCTGAAGAAAATTAGTGTCTCTATCACAGACACAAATGTATTGAACTTGCTCTCAGTAGCATCTAACACCAATCTTGTGTTTGCCTCAGGTTTTACATCCGTTGTCCTATTTGATGCCAGCAGCAACAATTTCATTATGACTTGGTGTTGGAAAGGATTTCCTTAGGGTGGGGGGTGGGGACCGGGATCTTTTGAGATCAGCCTTATTTGATCAGCCATGAAAGTTGGCCTCATTCAACATCAGTTCATAAAGACAGTGACCTGCCTTGTGGAATAAGCACACCCAAACCATTTTTATTTCAGCTTGATGTATAGATTTTAGCCTTGCCCAATGCTTCCGTGTCTGTTTCTTCCATAGAGGAGTTCCTGTGCAACACTTAGCATTTAGCACTGAACATTTATTTTCTTTGGCTTCAGATATATCATCCTCCAGAGCAGCCTGGCCACCATATAGAAGTCTCAAGAACATGTAGATCAGGGAACCAGGCCTCTCTTTCCAAACCTTGGGATTTCCCCCAGGCCACAGATCGCTCTCCAGTCCTGCTAAACGCCTAGCTGGAATGTCATTGAAAGTGTAACAGTGCCTGATGGTTGCCTAGATGGAGAATGGAGGAGGGGGGTGCAGAATGTAGAAACTTCTGATTTCTGCATGGCTGAAGTATAGCCTACTGTACAAAAGGAAGAATCACATCCATTTTTGCTTTTGCCCCTTTTATGCCTCCCACCCCCCAATGATACGCCGCCCCCAGAAGGTTGCCCACAATGGAATGTCTTGGTTGCACTTCATGGCATCATTTTTACTCCACACGGTTAATCCTGAATGGAGGTGCCATTGTATTGCCACATCTTTTTAGAGTTGCATGAACTGGAGCAGTAAGCATGTCATCCTGGTAACGTGTGTTTTAGGGAATAGTTACAACCTTGTCTGTTGTCTCTGTATGGCCTTAGCTTGCTAGAATCAATAAGAGTTTATTTCTCTGAGGGGCATCTTGCAAGAGACCGAATGGAATGGGATGTGTAACGCAAGCAAAGGCTGAAGCTTTTCGGTGGATGTTTCCCTTCTGCTATAGGACTGTGACAGTAAAAGAGTCCTTGGTGTTACAATAGCACCGCCAAACATTCAGCCAGAATACTTGACCTTCTCAGCCACTATATATATATACAATTCATTACGAAGCCACTCTGTAGGAAGGTGAGATTTCCTTTCCCTTGGTGGTAGTTCTGATAAACTTCCTTTGACATGTCAAGTTACATTTAGCTTCAGAGGTGCTATTAAATCAGTCATTTCAGGCAAACTGACATTAGCTTTGTAGTCAAGAGATTTTAGGCATTTCTTATGGACAAGATGGCAGAAGATGTGTAAACTCCAATTAACTGACTACCCACAAAGGATACAAAACTAAAATATGAAGTTTAAGACTATAGGAGCAGTACAAGCTGTATCTAGGTCGAACTATATCACTGCTTAGATCAGTGATAGATTATTTTAAATTATGTTTCAATCTAGGCATATTAATCCATATGGCTCGGTTCCTTCAAAAGTACAATAATAAGTGATAGTCTGATTTATAAGCTCAGGATATGTAATTGTACCAAATGTGAGTCGCTGTGTAGTGACCCCCTAGAAATATGTTGTTGATCAATTGTTTTCTTCCTTGCATTGTTCTTCTTTTGGTTTGTATTTGCAAAATAAAAAATAAAAATTATTTTTTAAAAAGTTCAGAAAGACTTTTTCCAATATAAAGATATTTTGATGCATAATATTCTTATTCCAGATTAAAAGGAAATTACAAGGTTTGAGTCTTCCATGGTTTGACTATGTTCAAACGCATTATTCATTGAACATCTAAGCTCTAATGTGCAACTAAGTGTGCAATCCTAGTTATGTCTATGCAGAAGTAACTCCCACCAAGTTCAGTGGTGCTTACTCCCAGGTCCATGTCCACAGGATTGCACCATAAGAGAAGAATCAGCTTTCAAAAATATTTAGGACTATAAAGAATGACTTTTTATCTTCGATGTATAAGTTACTTTCAAAATACTGGTCTGAACCAAAGCAAGTAAAACACTTGATTGTCAGCTGCATCCAAAGTATAGCAGATAATATATCTAGGAAGATCTGGGAAAATAAAGAGTATAAATCATCTTCAGCAATTAGAGGGAAAGGCTTTGAAGTAACAGCAAGGTGGTATAAGACCCTAGTATTAATAAATAAGTTTAATAATTATTATTCTATAATCTCTTGGAAATGTTGAAGGAGCAGGGGAGGAACTTTTGATATATAATGGGAATGTCCCATAGCAAAAAAAAAAAATGTTCTGGAAAATAATTCATATATTATTAGGAAAGATCAGAGAATAGCCTCTTCCACTAGATCCAGTGCTTTCTCCTGAATTACATTGTTTATTCAATTAAACAAAAGCACAAACATTTAAAAAGGTCACTACAACCAAAATCTTGCTTGCAAATATGAGCGATTGTCAGCAATGTACGTAAATGAGTTAAGCTATGGGACCCCACACCTGTGACCAAACTAGCAAATTATATATAATGATAAAAGAGAAAACACAATGGTGGGGTATATTTATGCCCCTGTGGGGATACCCCTCCATCCTATCAATTGAGGAGTGGAGAGACGGTGATACTGTATAACCTTTTCCTAGGTGATCTGCACAGATCATCTGAGGAAGGGCGAGGTGTGTGCCTGTGTGTGTCTGCTTGTGTGTGCCTTGCGTGCCTAACTCGCATATTAACCTTGATGGTTTGTCACTCGGACTGAGGCGCTTTGTCAGCTGGGGTTCCCCCGTTGCTCACAGAAGCGGCGGTCGCAGCTAGGGAAGTTGAATCTACGGAAACACAGCCTGACTTCAACTCTTGTCCATGTATCTTCAGTTCAAGAGCTTTTCCCAGAGGAGTTACTCATGCTCCGCACAGCGCCTGGTAGACCTTGTCCACTTACTCCACTGCTACATCAAAGCTGGGACATCAGAAGACAGAAGCCATGGAGAAGCGGGGAACACCAGGAGTGGGCAGAAAAGCACGAAATGGAACCCACAGAAAAAGAGCTATGAGGAAGTGACATTCAGGGAGCCATATAGACTCTTTGCCCTGACCTGTTTGCTATTTGCATTAACCACTAGGCAATCCAGTGAGGTAATGGGCAAACCAATAAAGTCAACCTCAAACACTTACCTGTGTGGGATCTCCTTCTTTCCTCTTGCAAGTTACGGATGTCAGGTGGTTTGACGTCCCCAGTGAGTCAATGACACACGGCCAGTCCCTGTTTTCTGATAGCTGTCCCAAATCATTGTGTCTCCTAATCTTTTAGTGTGATATGCAAATGTGCATAAGAGTTCTTCAGGTTTCCTCATTCAACTGCAGACCCTTAAGTGTCAATCATCGTTGACAGAATTGTGGCCATCCTATTTGACCTCAAAGTTGGTGCTTTCGCTCTTTATTCCGGGGGTTTCAGTGATGATGAAGACTCTGGCCATGACTATGGGGTAGCCAGTTATGACTGTCAGTCGTTAAACTATTCTGCTTCTAGATAGGGTCAGGGGAGGATGAAAGGTCTATGGAAGGAGAAGGCCTGGACTAAGATGGAAGCTGGTATGAGGGAGTAGAGGAGCCTAGAGAAAAGGGGATTTGTCAGGTAGGTCTTGAGTAATAAGAGGAGAGTGAAAGAGACACAAAAATTGGGGCTGGAGGAGGCGTATTGATTCGTAATACCCTGACAAATCTTTGGCTGTAAACCTAGGATCCAAAAACTGCCATAGCACAGGGGTAGCCAACATGGTCTCTCCATGTTTTGTTTGACTCCATCTTCCATCATCCCCTTCCAGCATGGCTAATAACAATTGTAGCCTTACATCATTTGGAGATCCCCACATTGCCTCCCTGTGTGCTATGGCTTCCCATTTTAATCCCTCCTTCCCAGCAATAACTCTGCCACCACCATCAGAGAGACAGCAAAGGAGGACCTGGCCCCAGACACTGGCCTAGTTCACGTCCAAATGTGAACACACATAACAAGTTCAACTGCCATCTGTTTCATCTCAATCACAGCCTGCATGAGCTGTTTTGCTAGTCTTCATAAAATGCTTAGGCAGAACAATGTACGTTTTCACCTTTTTTAGTGTATTGTGTAAAGTTGTTCAGAGTGTTGGGGATAAAGCGGGACATAAAATAAATAAGCAGTCGTAACTTCAATGGTAAGAAGGTGACTGACTTGCAGCTCTTGGGCTTTCTCTCTGCATATTCCACATTACAGCTCTTTGAACCTTGTCTGCTAAGCATATAAACCACTAGGGGCATTCTTAGGCCCAGCATTGATTGACAGGACATTTTTTTTTTTTTCATTTTCTATCCCAACACTCCTTGCTAAACTCTTCCTTGAGAGTTACGGATTTGCTTTTTGTTACTTTTCAACCAGTTAGTATAGAGAAAATGAAGCCCAAACCACAACCACGCCTCTCATTTTTGGAGCGTCCTCACTTTGTGGACTTGTGATAAATAGACACAATTTAGATACTAGAAAAGTAGAGGAAATTGGAGAGTACAGAATCTTACTGAGGAAAAACTGGAGCTGCTCTTCCCTGGCTTAAAAGTCAGCTGGTTTTAAAGAACTTGAGCCCGGTTTTTGTCATGACTCCTTTGAGAAAGGAGGATCTGCCCCCCATTCTCTTATTCTCTACAAGAAGACGAACAAGGCAGATTCTCTAAAGGAACAAGGGTGCAGCTAAAATTCTCTTGAAAATGGCAGATGACTGAATCTAGCTTGGGAAGTGGATCTAGAGACACGATTAAAAGAGACTGAGTGGAACTCCTATGTACGTAGTTAAGCTTCACCTGAAAACTATTTTGGCGAGAACCTGGGAGGACATGTTAAAGTTGATACACACATGTATCTTACCCCTGTTGAGTGGGAATGTCTCTGTTGCGCTCAAGGTGATGATAGGTACACAGGTCATTGATTCACCTGTGGTGGGAATGTAGTGTATTTTTTAAAAAATGGAATATGATTTTGACTACCATTGGCGACATTGTTCAACAGGCAATTCAGCAAGAGCCTCTCTTGGTGTTACTATTTTTAGAGAACAACGAACAGGCTGTTCAAAAAGAATTTATAGTACAGCTATTAATTGTGGCTCACATATCACAAGGTATGGCAAACAGCTGTAGCAGAAAAATTAACACAACAATGTAAGATTAGCTGGAGAGATTAAACAAGATACATATATGGATGTATGGTTTCCTTTTTCCTTTTCCATTTGCATTAAGTCTCACAGGGGAGCCAGCTGTGTAGTTTGGTATCAACAGTATCTAATCCTATCAGTTATGCACCAATTTGTGTTAACAACATAAGGATGTAATCAGGCAGAAACCGCTTTTCTGCAGCTCCTAGCTGGGACAATAATATGCATGCTTTAGAAACTATCACTGAGCTCTGTGGGCCTGTTGTGTCACAAGGCCCTTTCCCCCATGGAGCGCTGACCCTTAGCAAGCCCCATCTGATTGTACGCCCACTCCTCCCTCCCTCTTTCTTTCTTTCTTTCTTTCTCTTTTTCTCTCCGAAATGTTTTGGGTTTCTGTCTTAGGGCAGAATCTAACTGGGCATTATCCTATGCAAGCCCCATCAGAATGAATAAAAGCTCTACCAGATCACAGTAGTCGGTGGTTGGACTGTGTCTTTAGGTAATGGTTGCAAATGTCCCTGTATTATTGTTGTGGGTACCAACACAAGAAAAACGGTCCTCTTCCATTATCACAGTTTTTCAGCAATTCTTTCCTAGTCTTTTTATATCACTCCTTCGTGCCCAGACATAGAAAAAATTGAAGTACTTGAGAAACTATATTCTCTCCATCTCTGTCTGGAAATGCTCCCCAGAATTTTTAACCATCCCTGTGGGACCTGTGGCTGCTTTCAGAAGGATCCTTATTTCTGCACTTCCCTTGTTCATATCAATCTTCTTTTAACACTAGTTTGTATAGACTTGTTTATTTTGCTATTCTTGGTCTTTATGAAGTACTCTATAAAGAACTTCCGTACTAGTGGACTTTATATCAAGGGTCTAGATCCCCTCACCCTGACCTAACATTCTGGCATGGCAAATGAACATTGATTTGGCCACTTACCAGTTTGAAGGTTGTGTTTGTAAAAAACAAGGAACTGTAAATGGGAAGGGGATACCATAATATCTGAGTATTGACTCCCAGTACTGTATACATCTGAATTTTACATTGTCTGTCATTACAAAGTGCTTTCTAAGGGTACATATCACATTATATCTAGACACATTATTTGTTGCGTTGTCAGTAAACTGTTCCAAAAGCGAATAAAGAGCAGTCTGTATTGGGAGTGTAGCAGCGGAGCCCGATATCTGGAGGAAACTCATGACTCACTCTAGTGGGTGTTAAATGTGCCATTTTATTTTAAGCTACGTTCATTATATTTGTTTGGCCTTTCCTTTAGAGTGATCATCATCTCTTTTTTTATGTGGCAAACATGCTGCGTGTCTCTTCCATTTACACTCTAAGCAGTTGGTTAGGGACATCCTGAATGGTTGGTTTAGCATCACTTCCATCCTTTTCTGTTTGCATTCTCAGTGACATCTGTGCTTTGGTGGCATTTAGCTTCCCAGTCGAAGTAGCTGGCTGCTTTTAATCGGGACTGTTGAAATTGTTGTCAGTCTGAATGTTTCCTTTTTTTAATCATATTTGCCTGATTGACCTTTTTTTGCTTTTTTTCCCTCTGTCTTCCTATTGGGCTGCTCCAGGAGCCATGGCTAACCATCTTATAACCAATGCTCTCCTTCGTCCTCATGGCACTAACAACCCTTATAACACATTGCTCGGGGAATCGGCCGTCTATAACAACCCTTCTATCAGCATGTACAACACACCAGGTGTGGTGGAGCTTCTCTCCTTTTTTTAGTGAGAGTCCCATTTTATGTGGCTTCTATAGGCACATTTTCTTTCTTTCTTTCTTTTTCTTTCCTCCCCTTTATTTTGGAGCACAAATAATTATTTCCCTACCCATTTCAGAACATTTTCCCATTTTCCCCAGGCTTTTTTTCTTGAACGGATCTAAATTAATTTTGAAAGACACCCATCCGTCAGATCTATTCAGATGTGTGTGACCTTTTCTTTTAATATTTTCAGTGTTGTGTTTGGTCACTTGTATCCATTTATCTCTTGTATATCTGTTTGTCAAACATTCATTTGAGAAACAGGAGCGCTGTCCAAGGTAAGTGATATCAAAAGAGCCTTTTAATGCTAAAAAACGCCAAAGCTATTGTTGAGTTTTGAAATTCAGAGCAGGATTGGGCCAGTAAAGAATATACCCCCAACTGCTGTTTAAAAACAACAGCAGTAGCAGCAGTTAGTTATTTAGCAGTAGTAATAAAAAACCAACTGCTTAGTTGGTTTAATCCTCA
Organism: Podarcis siculus; assembly: GCA_034642415.1. Lineage (NCBI taxonomy): Eukaryota > Metazoa > Chordata > Lepidosauria > Squamata > Lacertidae > Podarcis > Podarcis siculus. Next base: position 1,179,226 of record JAXCMG010000032.1, on the reverse strand, counting down.
TTGAAATAAGTGAGACTTACTGTAGTCATAACAAAATTGTTCTGCTGGTTTTAATAGGACGTAATCATCTTTAGTAGGACTGAAGTCACAGCGTATCATTCCAGATGGGTCAAGTATAATTCTGCAATCAAAGAATTTGGCATAAGAATGCAAAGATCTTACCAGTAAAGCCAGGGGAGTTTCTCTGACATGACTATCTGAGATTTTGGGCATGACAATCTCTTTACACAAAGATAATACAGGTGTAAACAGCACCTCTTTGGATTATATAGCCTTCTAGTATGAAATGCTGAATGGTCTTATAAGCATTTCATTCCTAGAGATGAAATGTTATTTGATATTCTACTTCTTTTGCAAATTTTTCATATAGCACTTTTTATTCATATAAGCAATGCATTTAGTTACATTAAAATGCTAATATAGCACATAAACTGCTCTGGTACTTACCCACCATAAACAGTGAAAGAATTTTTTTCTCAATATAAAGCATTAATCATGTCAGAATTTACCTTTTAGTCTCAAAAAGTAACTTTCTAAACTGGATAATAATATTGAGAATTCTGTATCTCCCATAAAACTGGAAGAAATAAAATTTCATTTCTGATGCACAAATGTTCTCTGGTAGCTATGGCAAGATACAATTTTTAAAATTACCGTATTTTTCGCTCTATAAGACGCACCAGACCACAAGACGCACCTAGTTTTTGGAGGAGGAAAACAAGAAAAAAAACTATTCTGAATCTCAGAAGCCAGAACAGCAAGAGGGATCGCTGTGCAGTGAAAGCAGGAATCCCTCTTGCTGTTCTGGCTTCTGGGATAGCTGCGCAGCCTGCATTCGCTCCCTAAGATGCACACACATTTCCCCTTACTTTTTAGGAGGGGAAAAGTGTGTCTTATAGAGCAAAAAATACGGTATTTTATATTATATTATAGTGAGAACCAAGCTAAGTTAGTTACACAGATTTCACAGCAAAGCTCAAGTCTTGACTATCTCATCCCATTGACTTCATAGGAACCTGCATTCAACTTAGCCTGGTTCCAGCCCTTTGACAAGATCTTTCATTTCAAATATCAGTATCTATGCCAGAGATTCCTCTACATTTATTTGCACCATGCTCCATTGATCTCATTGGCCATACTCTCTGTTTTTAACTGGAACCCAAATTGTAAATAAAAACAGCACACGGTCCCTGGAAACAAAGTGAACAGTGTTACTGTTTGTTCCATTTTAATCACTGATGAGAATTGTATGCTTTTTGAACGAAGCAATTGCTTATTTTATATCACATTGTCTCGTATCCACCTATTTCATATGCAAATACATTTCAGTGCTACAGGAAAATGGAAATCTCTGCTAACCATTGGCATTTGATAGCTTGCCTCAGTACGCTTTGCCGCTTTACCATGAACAGAGTTGAGGATTTTGTCTGTTTGTTATCATGTATAAAATGTTATCTGATAATGAGGTAAAAGTAGTGAGCCATTATACTTATTAGACATCACTGAAACCTGGCCCATACTAACCTGACCTGCAGCCTGACAAAACTCAGCTAAAATTCTTCACACATTATCCCACGAGCCATCTTTTCTTTTTGGCTTGGCCATGGATGAGCTGAATTACTCACAAAGCAGCTGTCACGCTAGGCGTCATGGCAGTTTATTTTGAATGATAGAACTGATAGAGTAACGAACCATGAGAAAACTCTGCAGGGTCTCAAGGGCACCGCTGCAGCCCAGATCAGCTTGGCATGACTCACGCAATCATTTTCCAGCTTATTATTTGTAATCCATGCTGGGTTTTAGCCTACGCAGGTTGAATAGATTCATGAAACAGGAGTCATTTGAGAAGACGACCAGGCCCTGATTTGTTCCATGGCCACTTGGGGATATGTGGGAGTATGAAATGCTCAGACCATCCCTTCACCACACATGTATCCAACAAAGTCTATGGCAATACGAACTGGCCAAGCGGAGGAGTATAGTTTGCTAAAGTGTGTGTGTGTGTGTGTGTGCGGGCGCATGCGCTCTTTAGTGTGTGGATCTCAGTGGGTTATACCCAGAAACCCTAGGCATGTTCTCTCATATTCCAGGTCTACATACTGAAGTAAGCATATTCTCTCCCCCCCCCATACAGACCTCCCTCATCTTCATCATTGTTCACCTGTGTGAAAGTTAAGCAGCAAGGTTAGACCAGAAAAAAGCGTACTGGCTGCTAGAACAAGATGGATCACATCTTGTTTTCCATGCTTGTTTAATTAAAAGAAAAGCCAATTTAAGAGATTGAAAAGCTGCTTCAACTATTTCTGTTAATTCTAACCCAGTAAACTGCATCCCCGCGATGAGGTGCGCTCCCGTTGCTCGGTCCCTGCTCCTGCCAACCTATCAGTTCAAAAGCACGTCAAAGTGCAAGTAGATAAATAGGTACTGTTTTGGTGGGAAAGTAAATGGTGTTTCCGTGCGCTGCTCTGGTTCGCCAGAAGCGGCTTAGTCATGCTGGCCACATGACCCGGAACCTGTATGCCGGCTCCCTCAGCCAATAAAGCAAGATGAGTGCCGCAACCCCAGAGTCGGTCACAACTGGACTTAATGGTCAGGGGTCCCTTTACCCTTTACCTTAAACTGCAGAAATCAACAGACATTTCATGCCATTTTTATGATGCATATTTTCTAAATATTCAGTCTGTCAAAATTCATTGAAGAATATGCTGTATTTTCCTGATTCATTTTGAGTAGCCTTCCAGGGTGGGTTGGTATGAAAACCTCCTTTGGGGAAAACCCTTCATGGTTGTCTGTGTCACTGCCCCTCCCTGGCCCCCTGTTCCTGTCCCATTTTGTGTTCTTAGATTCATTCTTCTTTAGGTAATCATAATGGCGCATTGCCTGTGCAATGTGATGATGTCATGTTCCCACATAGCCAATCAAAACTGGGAGGTGATGAAGTTCCTAGAGAGAGGGCAATGCTTAGCCGTGTTCATTAATTTTGATGGGTTTGCTCTGAATGAAACTTAGGTTGGATCCAGACACGTCAAAGAAACGATTCAGCTAAATGCGTTGTAAACTTCATACTGGGAAATCCCGTTGTTGAAAAACGGGAATCCACAGTGCCATCTGGTGTTACGGAGTTGTAATGCATATAAAGCGCATTATCTTTACCAATGTAGTTGAGTCCTTAGTTGAATACCGCCTGTTGCCTCTGGCTTCCCAAAAGTAAGGTTCTGTTGGAGCCTTGGGCAGCAGTAGAGCAGGCACTTTTCAAGTGTCATCGCATCTGAAAGCACCCAAAACCTCAGCTCCTTTCAAGGTAAGCTTAGGGATTTAGAAGCAAGCTAGTTTAGCAAACGGGACGCTGGTGGCGCTGTGGGTTAAACCACAGAGCCTAGGACTTGCTGATCAGAAGGTCGGCGGTTTGAATCCCCGCGACGGGGTGAGCTCCCGTTGCTCGGTCCCTGCTCCTGCCTACCTAGCAGTTCGAAAGCATGTCAAAGTGCAAGTAGATAAATAGGTACCGCTCTGGCGGGAAGGTAAACGGTGTTTCCTTGTGCTGCTCTGGTTCGCCAGAAGTGGCTTAGTCATGCTGGCCACATGACCCGAAAGCTGTATGCCGGCTCCCTCGGCCAGTAAAGTGAGATGAGTGCCGCAACCCCAGAGTCAGTCACGACTGGACCTAATGGTCAGGGGTCCCTTTACCTTTACCTAGATTAGCAAACAGAGGCAGCACACACAGAGTGTTTGTGTGTGTGTGTGTGTGTGTGTGTGTGTGTGCTTCTTCAACAATGGAATTTATTCCACAATTTTATTCTTATGAGAAAAAAAGAAAGAATTGTGGACTAGAAAAAGCCATCAAGATACCTGTATGCATTTATTTTTAAAAAGCATACTTTAAATGCTGTAAGATTAGAAAAATGAATGTGACAGATTCCATACAATGGTGCTCTGAGATGTTAAGGTAATCCGGGACCACAAGCTCTGGGCAACTCTGTGTACACAGTGTGGAGATAAGCGAAAGCCACCATTGTTTTCAAGAGAAAGAGCTGGGCAGTTAGCAGCAGAACAAAGCTCAGTATTGGAAAATGTAAAAGCTTTATCGTGGTGGGCAAGAAGACTTAAAATGTTTTGCTGCCATTCTTTAAATAAACTACAAGTCTAGGGAGAAGAATTTGAGAGGATATAATGGGAGACACTGGTCAACAGGATACATTTAGTACTAAAAGAGTGTCGTTTTTCTGTACCCGAATAGGAGCATTATTTCCAAAACTTGGAAATTACAGCATTGGTAGTGAAATCTCCTGTGGGATCCAGCAAGCACAGATGTTCAGGAAGAGTAGCAGGGGAATTTTGGCTTCTTTAATCTCATTTGGCTGCTTCTTCCTGTGGTAACAAGGAGCAATGCCTCTTGCTACCACAGCAAAGCCTTTGGGACGAGGAAAGAAACTGTAGGCTGAGAGCAGAACAGGTGACACACACACACCCCCCCGCTTATGCAGGGGTTATATTCCGGCACCCCACATGCATAAGTGAAAATCGCATAAGTGGGGAACACCCTCTTAACATCCTTTAAAACCCTTTTTGCAGTCCAGATCAAAAATACTGTACCAAAAATATCCACAACTGGAATTGAAGCTGGGGAATGCACTAGAAATCTGCTGCTGCAGCAGCGCTAACCCCGTGTGTCAGCTGTTAGGCGGGGAGGCTGAGCAGCATAAAAATTGTTTATTTATTTCCTGGCACCACACGTATACACCATCACATGCAAGTTGATGGCCCCGACCTGGTGGAATGCTCTGTTCCAGGAGACCAGGGCCCTGCAGGATTTAACCTCCTTCCATTGGGCCTGTAAGACAGAGCTATTCCGACTGGCCTTTAATTTGAATTCAGCCTGATCTTTTATTTCCCTTCTCTTCCCTCCCCCGCCCCTTTTACGAAGATTACCCGCTCTGAGACCCCACAGCTAATTCTCCTCTAGCCTCTTTCTCGCTGGCCCAAGTAGGACTAATTCAGCCAGCTAGCCCTGGTGATCATCTAACGCTTATTGGATGGATTTCCCCCAAATTGATTTTTGAACTCTGAATTTTATTATTATTCATGTTTTTATATTGTATTTTCTGCTGCTTCTATGTTGTATTACAATCAAGTGTTTTAATTTTGTTGTTAGCCGCCCTGAGCCTGGTTTTCTGAACCGGGAAGGGTGGGGTATAAATAAAAATTTATTATTATTTAGTATTGATCGCAAGAAAGTGGAGGGATGCCTGCAAATGGGAACAAAGTTTTCCATAGTCTGTTTCCCACCCTGGCAACTAGCTGGACTGGCAGAAAAGCAGTGTCCTTTTCCTTTGCCATTTCTTTTGGGGCAGAGAAGCATCATTGCTCTGTATGGGAGGCCAGGAAGGAATGTTTCCTGCTTCTCCCAATTGGTTATTGAGCCAGTGTGTTTCTTTCTTTCCCCTTTTCATGGGTGGGATTTGTTTGTTTTGCTTTGATTTATTCCATGTGGCTATGTCTGCTATAGGGATGCGGGTGGCACTGTGGGTTAAACCACAAAGCCTAGGACTTGCTGATCAGAAGGTCGGCGGTTCGAATCCCCGCAACGGGGTGAGCTCCCGTTGCTCGCTCCCTGCTCCTGCCAACCTAGCAGTTCGAAAGCACGTCAAAGTGCAAGTAGATAAATAGGTACCGCTCCGGCGGGAAGGTAAACGGCGTTTCTGTGTGCTGCTCTGGTTTGCCAGAAGCGGCTTAGTCATGCTGGCCACATGACCCGGAAGCTGTACGCCGGCTCCCTCGGCCAATAAAGCGAGATGAGCGCCGCAACCCCAGAGTCGTCCACGACTGGACCCAACAGTTTGGGGTCCCTTTACCCTTTACCTTTATGTGTGCTATATATTTTGCTCTTTTAAGACTACTTCAGTAGAATGACCAGCCTGGGTGTGGGAAATGGCACCGGAAATCACAAGAATGAGAAGGTGTCTGGGAGCTCTATCTTATCTGAGATTGGCAAGGCATAGGGCAGGGCACTAACAGGACTAGAGCAGCCCTTGAAGTGAAGCTAGACAGTCGGCTTGCATCTCTCTGTCCTTGCTAGGGAAACAGGGCATCACTCATCAAGAGTAGCTTAGCAGCAAACTAGACATGGTGCCAAACATGTCATTAGAAAGCTCCTGCATTAAAAAAAATACTAGGAGATTTTTCCCAGTGCTAATATCAGTACAGGAATGTGGTGGTTGTGATATTTGTCATGCCTGCAGCTGGGGAGGGGAGGGTGTTTAAGCTTTACAATAGGTTGCTCGATTAGGGGGTTTTACCCCTCCCCTTTTTTTGGGACGCGGGTGGCGCTGTGCGTAAAACCTCAGCGTCTAGGACTTGCCGATCGCATGGTCGGCGGTTCGAATCCCCGCAGCGGGGTGCACTCCCGTCGTTCGGTCCCAGCACCTGCCAACCTAGCAGTTTGAAAGCACCCCCGGGTGCAAGTAGATAAATAGGGACCGCTTACCAGCGGGAAGGTAAACGGCGTTCCGTGTGCTGCGCTGGCTCGCCAGATGCAGCTTGTCACACTGGCCACATGACCCGGAAGTGTCTCCGGACAGTGCTGGCCCCCGGCCTCTAGAGTGAGATGAGCGCACAACCCTAGAGTCTGGCAAGACTGGCCCATACGGGCAGGGGTACCTTTACCTTTACCTTACCCCTCCCCTTTATAAGAAAAACTTCCAAAACTGTCATAGAAATCCATGTGTGTGTTTTTTACCCTCCTCTCCCCATGCACTGCAGTCCTAATGAACCCACCACTAGCGCTGTAACATTTTTAGAGCCATTTTGACATGATTTCCAATTATGTGTCTAGCTCGGCCCTCGGGCTTCCCCTTGTCAGGGGTACAATGTGGCTGGCTACCCTTGCCAGTCTCCCTGAGTCTGTCAGGGATTAGAATGACCTCTCCTCCGTCACAATGGTCTTAGCAAAATGAAAAAAATGCTTAGAAAAGCAGAGGCAACACTTCTTTCACACTCTCTACTGCATGCATGTTCAAAGTCCGGCCCGGGGGTTTAATCCGGCTCCTGTGGCAGTTTATTTCCTGGGGTAAAATTCTAAGAGGTCAACAATTTTGGGGGGGAATCCAAAAAGAAGCGTCAATCCTAAAAAAAGGTCCACAACTTTGGTTGACCCTCATGCATGTTCACTTCATCAAATCTGGAAGTAAAGCTTTGAAAGTCCAGATAGGAATTCTTAAATTGAACTTCAGGAAAAAAGTTCCGAACTGTTAACAGCAGGTGAACAATAGATTAAACTGCTAGAGGACAATAGTGGGAGCTCCTTGGAGATATTTTAAGACAAACTTGCACATTCTGGGGTGCTTTCGATGCAGGACATCTTGTCCTAGGGAGGTGGCTTAGTCTCACAGTCCTTGGTATAATATGTGTTTTGTTTTTTATTACAAATTTGTGGATGATATACCCTGTGTTTCAAATTTACATGACTTGCAAATCCTGAAGTTTGATCTTCAGGTTTCAGACTTTGGGCTTCCACTTTCACGAGGGGGCTCCCCCTCTCTCCTGCCCCTGGCTTGTGGGGCGCGTGGTTTGGAAGAAGCCCCAGAACAGCACAGAAGGGAATGGGGGTTGGTTCTGTCTGGCAAGCTGATAAGCTTGCGCAGAAAGAATGTTAGCAGTAGCGAGATGTTAAATTCCACCCCTAGAATTTATACTTTATATTTTTGGGGGATGCGGGTGGCGCTGTGGGTTAAACCACAGAGCCTAGGACTTGCCGATCAGAAGGTCGGTGGTTCGAATTCCCACGACGGGGTGAGCTCCCGTTGCTTGGTCCCTGCTCCTGCCAACCTAGCAGTTCAAAAGCACGTCAAAGTGCAAGTAGATAAATAGGTACTGTTCCGGTGGGAAGGTAAACGGCGTTTCCGTGCACTGCTCTGGTTCTCCAGAAGAGGCTTAGTCAAGCTGGCCATATTACCCGGAAGCTGTACGCCGGCTCCCTCGGCCAGTAAAGCGAGATGAGCGCCGCAACCCCAGAGTCGGTCACGACTGGACCTAATGGTCAGGGGTCCCTTTACCTACCTTAGAGTCTACCTGAAGCATTTGGTTTTAGAACAGTGACCCAACCGAGGGAAATTCCACTGACAGCACTGGAAGAAGTGCTCCTAGCAGGAAGGAGAAAGCCTCTCTCCCTTACAGAGATGCTTCAAAGAGGAAGAGGAGGAGGCCAGGTCACACTCCTGCCACGAAAGGCTTGGTTAGTGCACTAGTTTTTTACACACCCATAGAGGAGGAGGCACCTGGAAATTAAGAAGGAAACAGGGAAAGCTCTCAGGGCATCATGGACTCTAAATCTAAATAATGAAATAAGTAAAACCAAAATGGAAGCCCTAAAACTGTGGAGAAATGTGTTCTGTCCATTGTGAGGAAGACATTAAGACCAGAAAGGCTGCTTATTGTATCTCTGGCAGCGGCAGAGGGAATTCTCTGCTGTGCGACCCCTGGCAGCACCTTCAGCTGGTTGCAGAGATTTCAGGGACTTCCCACCCACATTTTGAATTGAAAGGGGCCAGTCAGGGCCGATCTAGGAGGCACTGATTTGCAGATGGACCTGGAGGAACCTGTCTCCACGCAGATCCGCCTCCAGGTCATATATTATGGCTGCACTGCAAGTGGGCAGTGCAGTGGGCAACGATTATCCCACCTGCCCACCCTGTATGTCTTTGCATTCTCCGAAGTTATGTTGACAGTGCTTGCACGACCTTGCTGTAGAATTATTTGGGCGCCATATTCAGGGCCAGGGAGGTATTTTTCTGCAGAAAAATTAGGCCTGTATGGGGCTTTTGCCTACCTCATAGCAATCGTCACAACTTTTGGCAGAAAAGAAATTGGGTTGGATCTTTAGTCAGAATTGAAACAAAGGTTCAGGGTATCCCAGTAAAAAGATCCAGGAGGAAAGTTTTGTCCAAAGGCCCAGATGGGTTCTAACGGACCACAAAACTCCAACTTTTATGGTGGGATCGCCCCCATTTGAACTGCATCAGCAGGGAATACAGTGGTACCTCTGGATATGAACGGGATCCATTCTGGAGCCCTGTTCGCATCCAGAAGCAAATGTAACTAGCAATGGCACGTCTGCGCACGCGTGCGTCGCTTTTCGCTGCTTCTGTGCATGCGCGTGACATTATTTTGAGTGTCTGTGCATGTGCAAGCAGCGAAACCTGGAAGTAACACACTCCATTACTTCCGGGTTGCCACGGAGCACAACTCAAACGCACTCAACCTGAAGCGCATTCAACCCGAGGTATGACTGTACCTTTAAACCAGGATCAATGCTAATGGAGCAATCAGCCAGCAACCAAGCTAGGCCGATTTAGGATACATGCCTGATGCCTATGCCAAAGCCTACTTACATCTGAAATCAATAAAAGTTGTGGCCATTTCAATCCCAGATTGTTGTCCTGTCATTATTGCTACCTTCATGCCCCTGAAATCTGAGCCCAGCCCACAGAGCAACAGGGAGCTTTGGCTCCATACACGTCAATGGGGAAATAAAACATGTCCTTTGTGTGCATTTTCAAAATAGCCCAAAATAAAGGACAGGCTCCATTATGTGCTTAAAACAAACAAACCAAGAATTAGAAAGGTCTTGTACATCATGCTTCTGGTTGTTCTGAAACTGCATTCCAATGTAATCATTGGGGGTGGGTGGGGTGATCATACATAATGCATTCTCCATCAGATTTGTGTTTGTCTTAATCAAGAAACATTAATACCTTGCATTCTTTCTGCATATTCTCAGTATTCCTTCTTGCTTTTAAAAGATTTCCTGATTGTGAGGATTTTAAGCATGTACAGGCAAATGCCCTTCTGCCTTTCACACTAAAAATGTGAAAAGTTAGGTTCTTCCTGCATATCTTTCCTAGTCAAGGCAGGCAAAAGTCTGGATATTTATTTCAAAAGAAAGGTTTCGTTTCATAACTCTGTCATATTTTAAAGTATATGTATTTTTATTTCAGGTGTAACTAATTATTAGATGACTGAGGCAGAAGGAGTAGAACTTTTGCAGAGCAATGAAGGTGGGGAGGATGAAATTCATTCCTGCAGGCATATAGTATAACTGCTGGGCCTTCCTTGCTAACTTGTAAGTAGTGAAAGGGGTCATAGCTGTACAGGACAGGACACAGTTGCCAGATGCCTAAAGACTGGCAGCCCTTGAAAGAAGAGATTAGCAGCCCGACTAGAAAGATGGCAAGGAAAACAATCACCTAAGGGTGTCTGTATTGGCTCAGTTCGAGACTTAAGTCCATTCCCATGAGAATTTTTCAGTTGAAATTCTGGAGAAACCTCATGAGGGTGGGAAAAGTTGCAACCCAATGTAAGGTGGTCCAACTATTGCCTCTGAGTCTGCTTTAGGCTTTTAAGCATCTGGCTGTTAACCAGAAGGTTGGTGGTTCGAGCCCACCCAGGGGCAGCTGTGGAGTCTTGCACTGCAGAAAGTTGGTAAAGGTAAAGGGACCCCTGACCGTTAGGTCCAGTCATGACCGATTCTGGGGTTGTGGCGCTCATCTCACTCTATTGGCCGAGGGAGACGGCGTACAGCTTCCGGCTCATGTGGCCAGCAGGACTAAGCCGCTTCTGGCAAACCAGAGCAGCGCTCGGAAACACCGTTTACCTTCCCGCCGGAGTGGTACCTATTTATCTACTTGCACTTTTATATGCTTTCGAACTGCTAGGTTGGCAGGAGCAGGGACTGAGCAACGGGAGCTCACCCCGTCGCAGGGATTCGAACCACCGACCTTCTGATCGGCAAGTCCTAGGCTCTGTGGTTTAACCCACAGCGCCACCCGCGTCCCTACAGGAAGTTGGAGTTCCTTTCAATTCTATGATTCTATGAAACAAGCCAAAGGGTTTTCCAAAACCCTAAACACATTTAATTTATCATCCAATTTGTTTATGCATTTTGTATTATGAAAGGTTATAAGTTACTCTCATCCAAGACACTTTCCAAGCCCATGTGAATCCCCATACTATATCTTTCATCTCAGCCATCGTAATTCATGGCATATAGATCTGTGCAGTCTAAGCACCTCATGACCAGGCTCTGAACATCTCTGCAATCTGTTTCCCTGTGTTCAGTGAGTAAGTCCTTGCAAGAGCATAAATGAGAGAGGTGGGGATTTGGTTCCTATGTTAAGGTGGGGAACAATTCTCACTGCTGGGAACTGCCCAGGTCTAACACTGTAACCAAAATCCCATACGGAGCGAAGTGTGGGTAACATTTAAATAATTTAGTCCAGGTAACAGAGTCTTCACATAATATCTTCAAGGAACCAGTAGATATGAGATCAGAATTTTTCCAGGTTTCTCTCTCTCGTTTTTTAGAAAATGCAGCAAAATGTCATTATTATTATTATTAATTTATTATTTGTACCCCGCCCATCTGGCTGGGTTTCCCCAGCCATTCTGGGTGGTTTCCAAAGAGACCAAAAATACACTAAAATGTCACACATTAAAAACTTCCCTGAACAGGGCTGCCTTAAGATGTCTTCTGAATGTCAGGTAGTTGTTTATCGCTTTGACATCTGAAGGGAGGGCGTTCCACAGGGCGGGCGCCACCACCGAGAAGGCCCTCTGCCTGGTTCCCTGTAGCTTTGCTTCTCGCAATGAGGGAACTGCCAGAAGGCCCTTGGAGCTGGATCTCAGCGTCCGGGCTGAACGATGGGGGTGGAGACGCTCCTTCAGGTAGACTGGGCCGAGGCCGCTTAGGGCTTTAAAGGTCAACACCAACACTTTGAATTGTGCTCGGAAACGTACTGGGAGCCAATGTAGGTCTTTCAGGACCGGTGTTATGTGGTCTTGGCGGCCGCTCCCAGTCCTCAGTCTAGCTGCCGCATTCTGGATTAGTTGTAGTTTCCGGGTCACCTTCAAAGGTAGCCCCACGTAGAGCACATTGCAGTAGTCCAAGCGGGAGATAACTAGAGCATGCACCACTCTGGCGAGACAATTCGTGGGCAGGGAGGGTCTCAGCCTGAGTACCAGGTGGAGCTGGTAAACAGCTGCCCTGGATATATAGTAGTATATTGGCTCTGCTGGAAAACTAGGTGCATTTGGCCCTTCCTCTCTCTCAGCTGCCCCTAACAATACCCATTCCCTTCAGGCTGCAGCAGAGGAAGGGAGTTGGACAACTCCGCTGAAAGCCTTTAGACTCCTCCCTGAAGTGTTTCCATCTCAGCCAGTCCTTATAAGAACTTTGTGACTTTAAGAACACTTCCTCAGTTGACTTCTCTTGTTCCATCGCCATCCCTTTTCCCTTTTCCATTGTGCCTGCATAAAACCCAATTGATGTTTGGTCTAATTCAGCAGTAAACAGCTGGTTTTCCTGGGGAATGTTTTTGAAGCCAAGTTGCTAGGAAATAGACAAAGCGGTAGCGGAATTTTCTTCTCTGGCAACAGTAGAGTAGTTTATGGAAGTGATTTCTGGCAAGGTTAGCCAGACTTGATTGATTTGGGACCAAGGCAAAATAGTTTCAAACAGCTTAGGCTTCGTGGAGAATCTACCACTAATACCTGGCAAAGTCCTTTGACCAGCACCAAAAGCATCAAAGGTGATCAGGTCTACGTGGGAGAGAGATGTTACAATTTCTTCTTTATAACGTGTTTTGCAACAGATTATCGCTGTGCCACAAAAAATTGTCGCAGATTATGGGCTATTATAGCAGGTTATCTATGACTTGAGGGACACGGGTGGCACTGTAGGTTAAACCACAGAGCCTAGGACTTGCCGATCAGAAGGTTGGTGGTTCGAATCCCCACGATGTGTTGAGCTCCCGTTGCTTGGTCCCTACTCCTGCCAACCTAGCAGTTCGAAAGCACATCAAAGTGCTTAAGTAGATAAATAGGTACCACTCTGGCAGGAAGGTAAACGGCGTTTCCGTGCACTGCTCTGGTTCGCCAGAAGCGGCTTAGTCATGCTGGGAACTTTTTCATATTTAATGCTGTATTGTTTTTAACACTTGATTGGGAGCTGCCCAGAGTGGCTGGGGAAACTCAGCCAGATGGGCGGGGTATAAATAATAAATTATTATTATTATTATTATTATTATTATTATTATTATTATTACCCGGAAGCTGTACGCCGGCTCCCTCAGCCAATAAAGCGAGATGAGCGCCGCAACCCCAGTGTCGGTCACGACTGGACCTAATGGTCAGGGGTCCCTTTACCTTTACTATCTATGACTTGGGGGTCATCCATACTTTTGCCCCATGCTTTCTAGACAGAGGTCCACACTTTAAAGCGCAGTTCTGATTTCCCATGGGTTAGAATTTGCTCCACTTCAGTGGTAAAGAGCAGGTTTTTGTGGGGAAAGCTCCAGCCCCCCCCCCAAGCACTCGGACACAGTGCTTTCAATGTGGCACAAGGAAGTCCAGAGGAGCCCTTACCTTTGCAGAACGTAGGACCAGCTAGAGCACTTATTATATAAAGTGGCGTGCATTTCTTTCCATTGTGCTAGGACTCAATTATTTTAAGCTACTTCCTTTCAGACAAACCATACATGTTGGCTGCTCCTCATCAAGCTCACTATCGCTTTCATCATTTTGCCATGTTCAGGTTTTTTCCTTTTCTTTTCCATAAAATTGCTTTGGAGAGAAAATGAGCAGCTCTCTGAAGAAAACCAACACAAAATAACACCATCCCCTCTGATAGTACTCGCTGTAGATCACTGTTGTCAAAGAAACTGTCTTTCAAGTTAAATCAACACTTCCTACTGCAGAGTTCAACAGTTGTGCATTCTTGCAGGCTTTTTATACAATCTTTCCTCAGCAGGAAAATATATATTGGCTTGGCACTGAGATATCCATTTGCCTTACTAAGAACTCTTTAGAATACATATACTGTATATATATAGGCGTGCTCTGGTCCATGGGGTCATGAAGAGTCGGACACGACTAAACAAAACTAATATATAGAGTCACGGCAGAAGAGTGCTTTTGCACTCCGGGTGGCGCTGTCGGTTAAACCACAGAGCCTAGGACTTGCCGATCAGAAGGTTGGCGGTTCGAATCCCCGTGACGGGGTGAGCTCCTGTTGCTCGTCCCAGCTCCTGCCAACCTAGCAGTCCGAAAGCACGTCAAAGTGCAAGTAGATAAATAGGTACCACTCTGGCGGGAAGGCAAACGGCGTTTCCGTGCGCTGCTCTGGTTCACCAGAAGCGGCTTAGTCATGCTGGCCACATGACCTGGAAGCTGTACGCCGGCTCCCTCAGCCAGTAAAGCAAGATGAGCGCCACAACCCCAGAGTTGTCCGCGACTGGACCTAATGGTCAGGGGTCCCTTTACCTATCCTTTTAAAAATGTTTTATTTTTCCATTCCCCCCCCCCTCCAGCGCTAGTATAGTTTTATTCCCTAGCTTGAGGGCATGTTGGGTGACTGGAAAGGCGATGGATCATGTTCATGGCTCTGCTCAGGTCAGATCTTTGATGGTTGTGGGGCCAGGACTGCAGAGGTTGCCACAACAATGGGGAGGGAGATCTGGCCCTGATTCTCCCTCTCTGCCCTTCCAAAGGGAGAGCCAATGTTTACTTTGCCTCCCAGGATACCCTCCAAGGAAGCCATAGGACTGCAGGGTTAGTCACTTGGTTCACAACAGCACAATGTGGCAATACCTTCTCTGCCATAATTTGAAAGATGGTGAGCACGAGACCTTCACCTCCTTGTCATTTTGTCTCCATTTCATTCAAGCCAAATAATGCCAAAGCTCCATGCAATGGGGTCCTTAACTCCTCGGATTGTGTTTGCTGCATTCTCATGTTGTTGTTGTTTAGTCGTTTAGTCATGTCCGACTCTTTGTGACCCCATGGACCAGAGCACGCCAGGCACTCCTGTCTTCCACTGCCTCCCTCATGCTGGTAGCTTCGAGAACACTGTCCCACCATCTCGTCCTCTGTTGTCCCCTTCTCCTTGTGCCCTCCATCTTTCCCAACATCAGGGTCTTTTCCAGGGAGTCTTCTATTCTCATGAGGTGGCCAAAGTCTTGGAGCCTCAGCTTCAGGATCTGTCCTTCCAGTGAGCACTCAGGGCTGATTTCCTTCAGAATGGAGAGGTTGGATCTTCTTGCAGTCCATGGGACTCTCAAGAGTCTCCTCCAGCACCAGAATTCAAAAGCATCAATTCTTCGGCGATCAGCCTTCTTTATGGTCCAGCTCTCACTTCCATACATCACTACTGGTGCATTCTCATACATCAGTTAAATACTTATGTGTACAGTTTGTGTTGTAATGCGGTTCAATGACAAACACATAATGCACACATTATGCATATGACTTTGGTACACTTGATATTTGAAGAACTGAGCCGTCAAACATATAGATATTTGAAATTCAGTATAGCTGGTATTTAACATATGTTCCATTAAATGTGGCCTTCAAAAATACGATGTGAATGAAGCTTTCAACTAGCTTCTATTCCCATTACCTGCCTTTGATGAAGTGATATTTGTGACTGAACAAGTGGCTGAGAGTTTTCACCCCTCCAGCATGAGCAGTTGTCTTATGTTTCTGGCAGAGACATTCTTTTGAGAGTTGTCTCCATGGGTACGTCTTTTAACAATCACTGCTAAAGAGGCACACAAATTCAGTACTTGCCAGTGTCTTTAGTTGTTTTGGCAACCCTATCCTGTCAGATAAAAGCAGCTGCCCTGGGAACTTGTTTGAAAACACAAGGTTAATATGTCTGCAAAAATAAATAACTTACCGGTGATTCTTCCCATTACTTGCAAGTTCCAGCACTCTGGGCATTTAAACATTTGTAGGGATCAGTTTCATCCCCTCCATCTTCATTGCACTGCAAAAATTCTATTCCTTTTGCCTCAGGCAATCCTCTTCTATCTTTTTTTTTGATACCTGAAATATATTAAAAAGTGACATGGTTCTGTATGTGTGTGTGTGTGTCCATTATGTTTTCTACATGGGAGAACTAGACTTAAAATCTAAAATACAAGGATTTGAGGCTATATTAATGGCTTGTATCCTAATGAGCAGAAGTAAATTCATGCATGGGGAGTTTTCCATTCATTATGATACTTGGTAATGATACCCCCACCCCCGCTTTATTAAAAAAAAGAGCCTCCCTGGAGGGTTGGGAGATGGGGAGGGGAGGAGGAGCAGCTGGAGTAAGAGGAGATTGCCCAAATCAGGCAGGAGTACATCCTCAAGAAGCAGCTGGTGGGGGGATGCAGGAGGTTGAAGGTCTCCTTGCACAAGTCTCCTACACCTTCGCTACTTAGGACCTGAGCCAAGACGTACATTGGAAACACATGTCACTAGTGATGCTAAGTGGCCAGAAATCCAGACTTGTCTTCCTAAGGTTTTTCAAACCAACTACGTCCACCTGAAAGACTCTGCAGAGTTTATCTCTGGACCTAGAAGTGTTCACAAGATGGCACCCAGCTGCTATACTGCATGCAGTACAGAGACCTTATTTTCTGGGGCAGTTTCACATATATCAATAATAAGTAACTTCATTCATACCTGCCCTTTAGAATAGCTTTCCCAAGCAGGAGGAGGGCAGGTACTCCTTTTCTGGAACAATAGGAAGCCTCATGGTGGAACTGGCCCTCTCTCTCAGTTGTCCTTTTCACTTGCGTCAGGACTGCTGTTTGAAAATAAAACCCTGCAGGTGCTATTCCACATGGGAAACCATTTTGGAATAATCCAGCCATGTCGTATAGATATAATAGCTCGTGACAGCATTGTGGCCTTCAAGGTGTTGTTGAATTCTCAATCCCATCAGCCCCAACCATCATGACCAATGTTCAAGGATGGTGGGAGTTTTCCAAATGTGCTCTCTGGCATATGTATTTAGGGATCAGGGCAGTACCAGAAGTAGACATTGCTGTGCACCTGCCAAAGCTGGGGGTCCACTGTCCACCCTTAGTGCCTCCAGGGCCAGGTGATTTCTCTCCTTGGGATGTTTGCCCCATCTAAGTGTGGGGCACAGAGTGTGGGGACAGAGCAGCATTCTCACCGCACCCTGCACTGCGCTTCACAGCAGTTGTAGAGATTGGACCCAGAATGGGCAGAAGGGATGTCGGTGAGCATAGGTGCCGGTTCCCTGGATGCCCGAGCCCCCACAAAATTCCCCATCAAGGGGCCAGGCATCCACAATTTTTGGCGGCAGGGCCAGGCATGCTGCATGGCATTCATGGCCCCGGGCACCCACCATCGCGGGGCCAAGATGGCCCTCCTGTTGGTGCAGAGGAGATAGGCTTACTCGCAGGGGCACGCCATCTTACCCTAGGGCCTTCCCAAACCTGCAACCCGCACTGACAGATGCTAACGCAATTCAACTTGGACCTAAATTTCAACCTCCCTGCTCCATCAAAGCTAGTAAATCTCCCTAATATGTTGGCCTTCCACATACATGAAGATGTTAACATGGTGAGTCCCTATGGGCTTAGTAGTTCTGCGCTGATTTCAACCACACCAGCATAATAATCAGGAGCTGACTGTTTCTGGCAAAAATGAGAAGCAGCAGCTTTGCACAAGTAAATTCCCATGTGGATTGGTACCGCTCAGTCCGCTTCCAGGCAAGTACTGCCTTGCAAGTTGAACTTGTGAAATGGGCCTTAGAAGTTGCTGTTCTGGAAGGAAGGGCATTTCCTATCTGAATTAAGCAGCTGAAGGGAGAATCATACTTTAGCCTCACCCTTGTTCCCTTAGAAGTGCAGCATTTAGAAAGCCATGGGACTCTTAATGGTTCTGGGCTGGGCTGAAGCAAAGCCTGGCTCACTCTGGACTGAATATGGATTTGGTTGGGTAAGTAGATCAGAGGTCTAAGAGTGCCGAGTCCCCCAGGAAAAACGTTGGCGATAAAATTGTCTTGAAGCTTGAACATTTCTGAAGGGTCCATTTTGTATTCATCAAAAATATTCATATGCACATACTAACTGTGGTTTTCACAGAAAATTCCCCATTAGCTCCAGGAGTGTTCTGGTTGCAGTGGGCTCTGTACTGGGGCCTAGAAAAGCTTGAGAGCTCTTTTGAAATGTTAGTGTTCATTATAAGAGTACTTTGAATGCTGTGAATGAAAAGAAAAAGTTTACAAGAGTAATGTAGTGCTCACTTAGACAAGTAGGCAAGCATTTTAGCATGCAAGCAAGCCATAGGTGCCATAATTGACAGTAAGTAAAAGTGCTTGTTTGAAAACTCAGGAAATAGCCTTGGATATTTACTGGCATAACTAGTGCATGTTGATTTTCAGATTTGATTTTGCTTTTGAAATCTTGAGGGCGGGGTTTATAAAACCAAAACATCTATCACTGTAAATAAAACATGTTGTGACTAATACGTCAAGCAGGTATATCTAATCCATGCAATGTAACGTCATTTGCTTCAAAAGTTGAAATGCTTTCTGTTAACACTTTTCCTGCATATCATCAATTTGCTTTTGAACCATATTCCTCCTATTGTCGCTGTAAGCTTACTTGTTGTTTTTTCTTTCCTTTTCTTCATGCTGTCGTTTAGAGCCCTACAGAGAGACAAGTATGGGAGTAAAGCTAAACATTGCATATCAAATGTAATTTTTTTTAGTTCACTTTTTAATGCATCATATATCAATGATGTAGATATTTAAAACAGTTCATCTCTCACAATGCAGAAATCAAGAGTAATAAGCCATATTCTATAAATATTGATAGAAATTAGATGCTTCTGTTGTGTCTATTTTTTCATTTTGTCTTTCATCCAGTGTGTTTAAGTTTTGTGTAACTGTGTGTGAGAATGAAATTTCTTTTGTGTTAAAACGCTTTTTGTCTGCAAAGTCATACTGCTTTCTCATGTTCCTGTGGCATCTTTAATGAGAGCTGAACATTTTCAATGCAAAGCAATTGAAAATTGATTTATTTTCCTTTAAAAAGGCAATATTGCAGCTAATAATTCTTTCTTCTTAGCAGAAGAAAGAAGGAACAATGTCTTAATGCAGAGCTGTGACCACTCTCGAGATTTTGCAACCGCCTCTTGTTTTGCCCCTCAAATACTGTCGGTGATGGATAGAGATTTATACTGTGAAAATAAATGGCTCCATTCTTCATCTGTGATGGTTGTTCTATTTTTACCCATGAGTTGTTCTTTTCTCTCTGTCTGAAACACAGATTTGATGTACATCTGGTAAATACCTAAGTATCAAAATAAAAATGACCTTTTGGAGAAATTTCAATTCAGAGAAATGCCAAACTGCAATCCTAAGCACACATCCTGGCAGTTCTGCCTCACAGATGCAGACTGAATTCAGTATTTTCAGAAGGTACACTAACAGTGTATAAAAAGGTTTTTCTTGCTGATATGAATGGCCAATAAATTGTCAACAAATTGCTTTTCTAATCCGGCCATGTTGGTTCAGCCTTGTCTGCTGTCTCTGGCAGAAGCAGCTGAACTAACAGGAAGAGCAATGTGAAAGCATTAATCCTGTCTCATGTTTTGTGTGTGTCAAAAGGATTACAATATTAATTAAGGAAGCCCAGGTGGATCGCCAGCATCTGATGTCTGACTTATTGTCTCCCCTAGAGCATCTCACCCATATGGCTCCAGTGCAAATGCTCTTTCGACACTTCCGACCCGACTGTCTCTTAAGTTGTGCAGGCTGCCTCAGTCTAATGCCCTGAACAGGACCAATTGAAGTTTACAAAGCAGTGGGCTAGGTGTTTTTTTTAGCTTCAAATAACTCTTCCTCATGCTTAATGTTAACAGAGGAAAAGAAGGGAGGGAGGATCTTGCATGCGCACAGCTGTAGGGTGTGCTGTAAGTCCTGATTGCAGGATGTTACATCCTTAAGGAGGAAGCTTTTGTAGGCTGTTTAAGCTTACCGTATTTTTCGTCCCATAGGGCGCACCGCCCCATAGGACGCACCTTGTTTTGGGGGGGGAAATAATGGGGGGGATTATTTTCCCCCGCGAAGCCCGGGACTGCAGGCAGCTCTGCGCAACCCTCAGGAGACCGGCGCGACTTCGCACCAGGCTCCCTAGGGTTGCGCAGAGCTGCGCGAAGCCTGGAGAGTGAGAGGGGTCGGTGCGCACCAACCCCTCTTGCTCTCCAGTCTTCAGCGAAACCATGCATTCGCCCCATAGGATGCACACACATTTCCCCTTCATTTTTGGAGGGGAAAAATGCATCCTATAGAGCGAAAAATACGGTACTTTGTGCTCAGTTGAAAAGTCCCAGGTTGTAGCAGAACATGCTGGAGCAACGAAACAACAGCCCGTCTCCCTTTGAAAAAATATGAACTATACCCCTCTTCTCGCAAGCACTAATTGGAACTCATAGGTAAGGCAGCAGAGAAGGGGAAATGGTAGCCTTTATATTGCCAGAGCTGGGTGGAAGAGATTCATTTCTTTCCCCTGGGGCCTCTTGCCACATCGACAGCCATGTGCTGCAGCATGAAATTGCAAGTAGAAAGCTGCCATTGGCATGTGCCTTAAGAGCATTTTCCACACACGAGGCTTAAAGCAGTTATTGCAACCCAGTCCGGTTTGTAAAACACTTTGAAGGCTCATTCGCACTGCTCTCCTCCAGTTGTTCTTTCGCCTTAACACCCACCTGAAGAGCAAAGCTTAAAGGCAGATTGACAAAGGGAAATGCTCAGATTCCCTGAGCTCCTACAACTTTGCACCAAGAGGACAGTTTGAGATTTGGATTTCCCCCCCACACACAGAATTAGCTCCCTGAGTTGCCTGTAGAAGAGCTTCCCTCAAACTATTTTGGTACTCGCAGGGAAATCAGGCCCAGTTTTCATTACAGTCCTTAGTAAAAGTATGAAAAAATGTATAATTTGTACATGATATGTATTAGAAATTTGTACAACTAACCTTACCAACAAAGGTTTCTTATTCCTCGGCAGTGGGTATGTCTAAGTTATTGCATGTAGATTCTTGGAACATCTTTATTATACAGACCTACCAGTAGCGAAACAAGCACCAAAAAGAATACATTAAATGCAAAACCCAACAGAAGTCAGCGTTAAATCTTCCAAAGTAAGATATTAAACCATCACAGTTTTATTGTGTTGCTTCAAGAAGTTGCAGCAAAAATAAAATGACACATTCACAAATGCAGCTATTAAACACAATTCTATATATAGCAGTCGCAACCAGTCTAAAGTGACTAACAGGGTTGGTCCTGTCCATGTTTATTACGACATAAGACTTGCTGAATCCATGGGACTTTATCTCAGGTAAGTAATTATAGGATTGTAGCCTTAATATGTATGCATAGGAAGTCTTTTAGGGTCAGGCCCTTTCAAGGCAGCTTTCAATATATCATTCACAATTGATTATGAAGTTTGGTTATGCAAGCTCATTAATTCCACGCCATTTTAAGAATTAATATTGTAAGGTGCATGCTGAATCCTTAAAAAAAAACCCAACACCTTGCATAACAAATGTTCAGTTTCATTCAATTGATTTATATGCCACTTTTCCATGGTGGATTATGCCCAGAGCAGCTTATAAACCTAAAAATGCAGCACCACAAAACTGAAAAGGAATCCATTACAAAATATATCCAATTCAACAAGCTGTTTTCAGTATTACAATGAAATGATAGTTGCAGTTAGTTAATATCTATCAAACAGAAACATCAAGATTAGAATTAACAGGGAGTGGAATAGCAAGGTCTACTTAATGCCAGCCTTGTTGTATTACAAGATGCCCCAAGAGTCCAGTTTTTGCAATCTTGAGATGTCAGGGACTTGTTCATCTGCATGCAGCATAATCCCAGGCACGGTTATTTAAAAAGAAAAATAAAGAAATCCCACTGAGTTTGATGGGACCTGATTCTTCTAACTGCACTAAGGATTGCAACCACACAGCTCCATCCTGGGCCTGTTTACCTGGAAAGAGCTCCCACTTTCTAACTGGCTACAGTCCTAGCTAGACACACTTGCAAAAATGACTCATTGAAAACAGTGGAGCTTACTTCTGAATAAACAGGCAACTGTGTGACACACCATTATTATTATTATTTTGGACTAGTTACGATTGCTATGTATCTGATTTGTGGCAATAGTTGCTGCTGGGAAGGATTTTTTAAAAAATACGGTAATAGCAATACTACTTTTTAGGGCCAAAGTAGCTGAAATGCCAAGAGGTTCATGACCAGATCTCTCACAGGTACAGTGGTGCCTCGCAAGACGAAATTAATTCGTTCTGCGAGTTTTTTCGTTTTGCGAATTTTTCGTCTTGCGAAGCACGGCAACTGCACCTCTTCAAGCAATGCACCCTGGGTATTAACAGTTTTAAGAAAAAGGAAACAAACTTGCAAGACGTTTTTGTCTTGCGCAGCAAGCCCATAGGGAAATTCGTCTTGCGAAGCAACTCAAAAAATGAAAAACTCTTTCGTCTTGCGAGTTTTTCGTCTTGCGAGGCATTCGTCTTGCGAGGCACCACTGTATTGTATTTTAAGCCTGGGGAGGTGGCCAATGGGAGCAGGCTTCTTTGAACCTTACTCTGGGCTGTGTTCTCAAATTCATTCCCCTCCCCTTGATTTATTGCCCTCTGGGGAAAACTATATAGGTCAACTAGCAGCTCTGTGAGTGATTTAACACAGGAAATGTGTGTGGAAGAAATGATTTAAAATCAGTCCCCAAGACCGATCCTCCTATCTGCATGTGGCTGCTTTGGGGAGAAAGGGTTGGGTATAATTTCAGGAAATAAATAAAGCAAAAGCAGTAAGAGATCTTATCAGGTTCCTTGGTGCCTTGTCAACCTTCACTCTTAAAGCAATACAATAAACTTGTGATGCAATTGTCTATCTTAAATCTTTGATTTAACTCGAACAGCGATAACAAGCAATTAGATAGCAGTCATCTTGCAACACATTAGTTCTGCCACAGTTTGCAGATATTTTTCAGGGGTATAAAAGTTTCCCTTCAAAATAATTTATTATATGCAGAAACAAACAAACTAGAGACAAAGTTAAATTGGTAATTGATAGAAACCTAGGAAGCTGCAATACCAAAGCAGGCCATTGGTCTGTCTACAATACTATCTACACTGACAGCAGCTCTGCAAAATTTCGGCTGGGCTATGTCCCAGCTGTATCTGGAGGAGCTGAGAGCTTCACTAGGAAAGCAGATGCTCCAGCACTGAGCTGCGACCATTCCCCACCTGGGCAACTCAGTTAACCCCAGTAGGGTTGCTGAGCATGAGAAACTGAATTTTATCCTGGTGATTTGTATTTTATGTTTACACCCTCCCTCCAAAAAGCACATTCTCAGGCTCTACATTTCCGTACTAAATCAATAATTTTCTGAAAAGTAATTTTGCGTCAAGCAAGGCGATGCCACACCTGACTTGATCCAAACTGTTTTCCTTGCCCCCAAACCCAACAATTTATGTATTCCTTTTTCTTTCCTCTTTCTTTCTTTCTCTCCTTTTTGCACGGTTATTGTATGATGTAGCGAAATAGTATAGCATTGCTCCTTAGGTGGCTAGGCATTTAGAGCAAGACCCCCATGCATATATACCTTTTGGTACAAGTCAACCTTTCTTGTGTGATATTTTTCAGAGGGGCTACTGAACAATGCCAGGGATACAAGTGTCATGGATACTCTACCACTGAATGGTAACCACGGCAATAGCTACAGCATTGCCAGCAGCGAGTACCTGAGCAACTGTGTGCAAATAATTGACCGTAGCTATAACCACAGTGAGACTGCCTTAGAGAAGAAGATCCTGAAAGAACTCACGTCCAATTATATACCGTCCTACCTGAACAACCATGAGTGCTCTAACGAACAGAACAGGAATCTGGTGAACAAATTCGTCAACAACCTAGGCAGCGGGAGTGAGGACGATGCCATCGTTCTCGACGACGCCACCTCCTTCAACCAAGAAGAGGCCCTGGGCTTGGAACTCATCCACGAGGAATCCGACGCGCCATTGCTACCCCCGAGGGTTTACTCGGCAGACAACCACCAGCCTCACCATTACAGCCGGCGACGGATCCCGCAAGACAACAGCGAGAGTTTTTTCCCTTTGCTAACCAATGAGCACACAGAAGATCTCCAGTCCCCCAAAAGGGACTCTCTTTATACTAGTATGCCTGCTCTGGCCGGCGTGCCCGCCGCGGAAAGCGTCACCACCAGCACTCAGACCGACCCCCCGCCAGCCAAAAGTGGTGATGCTGACGACGTGTACTACAAGAGCATGCCAAACCTGGGCTCCAGAAACCATGTCCAGCAGCTACACACTTATTACCAGCTGGGGCGAGGCAGCAGTGATGGATTTATAGTCCCACCAAACAAGGATGGGACCCCGTCAGAAGAAACCTCCAAAGGACCGGCTCACTTGGTCACTAGTCTATAGAACATTAAGCAAACATTTTAACAAAACAAATGCCCCCCTCCTGCCCCCGCCCCACACCTGGATTACTGTTTGGAGTTAAATCAAAGCGGTGGTAATATTGTGTGTCCTCCTACTTCATGCTGTTCTAAAGAACAAACAATTCTCATACCTTTTTAATGGAATTTGTAGGCCCACCCAGGAAGAATGCTAACTGCTGTGATTCTCTCACCCCAGCCCCCCCCCCCCCCCCGCCCCCGTTGCCCCCCCCCAGAAAGACTTCAGGATGCTAATTAAAGGGATGCACCAGGAAATGGTCCACTGTGTGGCCTTCTCAAATTATACTGTGTTTGTTTAAGCATCTTTGGGTGCTCTCTTTCTCTTGTCACCAAGGACCTGAGTTACAAAAGGCCATTTGAAGCAACGATGCATCTAGATTGGAGTGCTGCACAAAACAGAAGCAAAAATAGCAAAACTGTTTATTCTGAATCTGTATCACATAATAGTTTTTTGGTCTCTCACCACTTGATTTAACCGCAGCTCACTTAGCTGTGGAGCAAACAAAACCTAATGAAATAGAAAGGGAGTCTGTAATTGTATGCTACACGGCATATTTTTATGTTTTGCTGTATTAACTGATGATAATTCTAATGGCAGAGAAAAAAATGGAACAATTCCTATGTAATGTACAGATACTAGCATTGCACATATAGTCTGCTTTTTGTTCCGCCAGAACTTGCGTCCCTGTTAATGTAGTGGAAAAAACAAAACAAAACTTTTTTCTGTTGTGCTGGTCTTGCAAGTTTGTCTACCAGTAGGAGCAAGATTTTTCATATATCCTTTTTTGGCCATTTTTCCATTAAAAAAGAATTCACTGGGTAAAATAAAGTAATTCACTTTATAAAGATCTTTTTTATCTCTCAGTTCAGTCACACCCACACTTCAGTAGCCTGAGATATATGAATATATATATAAATATTATATATATTTTCCGACACACTTTATTTCATTATTCAGTCTATAAATTTGCCAACAAGACCTTTTTCAAATTGGAAAACTGGATGAACCTTTATGTTTACAGTGCACAATCGATGGAGATGCTGCATTTGTGGCAACAGACCTTCAGAGGGTATCTTCCTTATTAGAGAAATCATGGGGCTTCTGCATGCGACCGCAATGCCTCTGCAGGAGTCAAAGTCTAGTCCCCAAACTAGGAACTTGTACTGCAGTGGTGAAAAGCAAAAAAAAAAAAGACTGATTCATAGCAAATATTAAAAAAAGAAAATATAAAACCCTATTTTTAAGTGGTTTTAAATAAAAACCCTTCCTAACAGGAAATGTATTTATTTGACAAGATTTAAAGTAATGTAGGCCTTCCCAGGGGGTAAATTAGCAGCACAGATTCTACTTTTTTTTATTTATGATGCATTTTGTATGGTCGCCAAGTTGAATGACCTCATTACTAATATTTGTTGTAATAGTGAAATTTGTTTGCCAACCAATAAACAACTGATTACGATTTAGAAGGCACTGTATATATGTCCTGTACAATCAGTCTCTCCTAATTTATCTCCCTCTTTCCATCTTCAGCAAAAGGAGTTCAGCTCTTTTGGAGCTGAAGGTAGCTATGCAAATAAAGGGATTATTCAGCACAGAATTATGCAGAGAGGATCTGGGGGGGAAATTAAGCCAAAATCCTAGAACGATGAGGCAGGCGTGGGAAGTATCTTGTTTTATACTGGAGGCTTCTGTTATTGTTTGCTTTTGCAGTAGCATTTCAAATTAGGAGGACTTCAGACTATATTTTTCATCATACTTTTTTATACATGGTCCATCCTGTATGTAGCTTTTGATGATATCCATAACGACGTGGGCCAAACTAGACGTGGCATTAATTTCATAAATGCAATTAACATGCATTTAATTACATATATGTATGTAAACAGCATCCAAGGGCGATTCTAAGCAACCTCAGGAGTGTGTATTGTGGGAGAAATTAACTGGGTGGGTTCACATTACCTTGAAGTTATTTTCCCACAGCTTTTTCTTTCTTTCTTAGCTGTTCACATGAGTCTGGCTTTATTTCCTTTCTGTTGGTGTTCACACCAGTGAATGTGGACTGAGTGGGGATGTCTTTATCCTGGGCAAAAGTCTTGGCACCTTGGCTAGAGACCACTCCGGGTGAAGCTGGTTTGAGAAACAGCACATCAAACAGTAGTAGCTTGTAACAAAGAACAGGACACACATGCATAACAGTCCTGTGAACATGGGATAACAGCCCAGCCATGGAAACTCAGTGAGTTTACAGTGCTAAATGGGAGTGTGTGGGCACAGCCTCCCTCTTGATGCCAGGAGCCCAAGAAAAAATTCTCCTCTCTGAAACAGCTGTTTGCATTTCGAGGGGGGCTCCCAGTGGCTCCCGTTAAAATGCAGGCAGACAGACACATCAGAGAGGAAATTTCTGTCAGGATGGTGAGACGGGAAAAAGAGAGTTAAACCCCCCATTCCCCACCCCATGGTTGCTGAGGCTCCCCCTTGGCTGTTTTATGTACAGCGAAAAGTGCACATTGATTGCATTCGTGACACTTCTAGCTTGATCCTGTATTGTGTGCAAGAGAAAAGGAAAGCCCTGCAAAGCCTCTCCAAGATCCTTTGTGTTTCTATGTTTTAGTGCTTGGCATTTGTTAATTGTGTTATCTGGAAAGGAGGCATTCGTCTCAATTG
This sequence comes from Podarcis siculus, assembly GCA_034642415.1. Lineage (NCBI taxonomy): Eukaryota > Metazoa > Chordata > Lepidosauria > Squamata > Lacertidae > Podarcis > Podarcis siculus. Next base: position 1,152,194 of record JAXCMG010000032.1, on the reverse strand, counting down.
CTTGAGCGCTGGGAAAAGGCCCTCTACATTTCAGGAGGAGATGAAATAGCAGTGCTGAGTTGTATCCTCTGGAGAGATGTTGACAGAACCCCTCTGGCATTCCACGCCCCAACCTAAGTGCTCTTTTGTTGATACTTGCTTGCAGGATTTTGCAAAATAAATAAAAAAAATCCACCCAGTTGTACTTGAAGTTTATTTATTGAGAGAGAGGAATTAAATCGCTGTTCCAGTGGGTTAAGTAGGAAAACGTTTAGAATAAATCAGCAAACTGAAACAAGACTGAGTGGTTTAGGAGGTGATTTCTGGTTAATATAAAAGGCCACCTTTTGTGACAACAGTGCGTGCAAATGCTTCTAGGAACGTCTCAGAATTCAGTGAACAATTAAGTGAACTCTCATGAGAACAGAAAAGACGCTCATGTTTTTCCATATCCATTTCTTTAGCCCTGTGCAGATGGCCACCATGGCATGAAGAGGAGTGGGGCTGCACTTGTGGGCCCCATCTCCCAACCTCGCGTGGTGCAGATAAACCCACCAGAACCTGGAGAGTTGGGGAGCATAGCCACCTGCCCCTCCTCCTCTCTAGCCCCTGCCTCCTTGGTTGTCATTTGCACAGGGCTATTATTTTGCTGCTGTTTTATTATCTCAGTGTGTCAATAGAGGAGGGGCCCAAACTACAGGGAGATGTCCCTGCATGTAGCCTCATCGTACGTCCATGAAGCCTTTCTCCAGGTTTCCTGGCAAACAGGAGCCCTTCATGCGTTCCCTTTGCTCTAGCATGGAAAGTCCCTATGCACACACAACTGCTGTACACACTTTGGGACCTGTTTTAGGCATTTAGCAGAATGTGTGTAAGTCAGGGCTGGAGCCTCCCCACCTAGACACACAAGGACGGATTAAGACCTTTAGAGGTCCTAAGCACTTAAAAGATTTTAGTGCCTAGGAGAACACTAATATAATCTAATTCAATAATACCTAATTCAAAATACAAACAATAATAAAACTGTAAAATTAAATTTTATTTTTCAAAATGCAAAAAAACCTACGGTAAGAGGGGAAATGATGTTTATTTCTGTATACTTCCGCTTTATTTACATTTGAAAAAAAATTCTCCCACTTTTTCTAATTGCAAAGCCTTTGATCAGATCATTCGAACTAATCTTACACCACACATCTGCTTCTATACTTAGCAGAGATAAGGCATCCAGCCTGACTTGATGCATAGTTGTTCTGTTAGGATTTTTAGTATACTTCAACTGAGAAAATGAACACTCAGCTGAGCAATTTGTGACCATTAAAGATGTGGCAATGGAGAATGCCCCCCCTCCCTTGATGCCCTAAGCACATGCGCTTTTTTTTTGCTTAACGGTTAATCCAGCCCTGTACCCACACACCACATGTTCAGTGGGACTGCATGAAAAGGCTATGATCCACTGACACAGTAGTTACGAACTGACTGGTACTGTGTTCCTGTAACAAGAAGGTTCTGCCTACATAGTTATTTCAGATAAGGAAGCTCCTGAGACGGCTGCAGTTGCCAACTGCAAATGTAGCTTAGTGTAGAGTGGCAGAGAGGGATGCTGCTTCTTTCAGAGCTTCAAGATACTTCTGTATATTATTCTAAACCAGGCTTCCTCAACCTCAGCCCTCCAGATGTTTTTGGCCTACAACTCCCATGATCCCTAGCTAGCAGGACCAGTAGTCAGGGATGATGGGAATTGTAGTCTCAAAACATCTGGAGGGCTGAGGTTGAGGAAGCCTGTGCTAAACTCTAGGACTCAGAGCAGAATCCAAGCCCCCTTGAATCTTCAGTGATGTCTGTTTATTATCTCCCGAGCCGTAAAGACAAACAGCCTTTGCTTGAGGACTTAAATCTTGATATTTTAAATTCTGTTTTAAAATCGTTGTTTTAAACTGCTGTGAAATTCTTTGCAGATTCATAAAATAGACACCCACCCACCCACAACACACCCACATTGCTTTATGATACTTGCTAGCCAGATGTTTGAATCATGAATTAAGGACATTGAACTGAACGTGACACAGAACTCGCTGGAAACTTGGCCATCTGATAGTAAGTTCTTGGTCCTGCAACAAAATGCGCTACACTGCAGGGCTGTCGGAAGCCACTGCCTCCCTGAAAACAGTCCCTTCCAACTTGCAATTTTTATTTTACTATTCATTTTCTTCCATTTATATCCTGCCTACTTCCATTTATATCCTGCCTACCTTCCTTCATGGGACGCGGGTTAAACCACAGAGCCTAGGACTTGCCGATCAGAAGGTTGGCGGTTCGAATCCCCGTGACGGGGTGAGCTCCCATTGCTCGGTCCCAGCTCCTGCCAACCTAGCAGTTCAAAAGCACTTCAAAGTGCAAGTAGATAAATAGGTACCGCTCTGGCGGGAAGGTAAACGGCGTTTCCGTGCGCTGCTCTGGTTCGCCAGAAGCAGCTTAATCATGCTGGCCACATGACCCGGAAGCTGTACACCGGCTCCCTCGGCCAATAAAGCAAGATGAGCGCCGCAACCCCAGAGTCGTACGCAACTGGACCTCATGGTCAGGGGTCCCTTTACCTTTACCTTCCTTCATGGAACACAAGGGGCACTGCATGTGGTTGCTGGGCACTGACCAGACCTAGACATGCTTAGCTTGAGAATGTTGGTGGTCTCACCGTGGAAGAATTAAAAAACTCCATCCCCAGAGCCAGTTTACAAATAGCCATGAAGTTACATACCCAGACAATGAGATGGTTCTATCTATGCTCCTTTTATCATTAGAACCAAGTGTGCATGTACCTCTAAGCCAAAACATGGCTTAGTGGGAATATGTGTGCAGGTTCCCAGAAGGAACACCATATTTCCATCTGCTGCTGTGAGCTAGCCATGGTTGTGAGCTAGCCATGGTTTGGCTTACTGTGTCTTTCGAACCTCGGGTTGTGGTTTGTCCCGCATCAAAGTGCAAGCTGTAACCAAGGTTTATTCTTTGGGAAAGGCTAGACTCCTACCATTGCCAATGCCCTGGAATCATTAGCAAAGGGCTGAAATCTGCAGATCTAGGAAGAATGCACTGCCAAGGACCATCCTGCCTCCTCTTCCTCCTCTTCCTCCTCCTCCAGGAGAGAAGGCAGAGCTGAGCAGCAACAGAAGTGCACAGCCATTAGCCTCTGGGAAGAAACAGGATGAGACCTAGAGGCAGGACAGAGTCGCGTGGTGACCAAGACCCACCTGCACACCTACCCACTGACTAACATGCGCTACAACATGCTGGCTCATCTGCTTAGTTCAGCCAGTGCTCTCAGGATGGTGTTGTGAGTGCAAATCCAGCACAGCTAAGCAGCAGCTCTCTAGCATAGCTGTCAGCTTACAGATTTGAAAATAAGGGACCAGCAGCCTCAAAAATAAGGGATCAGCGGCCAAAATAAGGGATCAACAAATACTTTGATAACATACATATTTTGTTGCGTGCAAATGGCTATAGATACCTATTAGGTCCATAAATTACCATATAGCATATAGTCAACACAAAAAACAGCAACAATTTGTTGTTGACAAAGGACAGCTGGACATAGAAAGGGCCCCATTATCTTCAGGAGCTTATTTAAGGGACATCATCAGTAAGGGACAGCAGCAGGACATGGCCCTGGGATAAGGGACTGTCCCGCCAAATAAGGGACACTTGACAGCTATGCTCTCTAGCTCTTTGGCCTTTTCTGTCACGGCACCCGGGCTTTAGATATATGCCTTGCACAAACACTCAGTATGGTGAGAAGGCGTGCCAAGGTGCATTTCTTTAAACCAAGCTTCCGGGAATTCCGATTCATTGTTTATCCTTCTTTTAATAATGTTATATTATGTGTGCTTTTAAAAACTTGGATTTCTTTTGATTCTGTTTATTTATGACACTGGTTTTCCCCTGCCCCTATTTAGTAACCCACCCTTGGTGATGAGTGGGCAATAAATACATTTAAATAACCAAAGAGGGCCCAGACTGCTCAGAGGCCTGTAGGCCTAGCTACCGAGAATATTGTGCAGCTGATCATGGAGTTGGTACTTAGGGGAATGGGACGGGAAGCAGAATGATATATATATATAGATATATAAATATATAGATATATAGAAATATATATTAAAAACTTCCCTAAACAGGGCTGCCTTCAGATGTCTTCTAAAAGTCAGGTAGTTGTTTATTTCCTTGACATCTGCTGGGAGGGCGTTCCACAGGGCGGGTGCCACCACCGAGAAGGCCCTCTGTCTGGTTCCCTGTAACCTCACTTCTTGCAGTGAAGGAACCGCCAGAAGGCCCTCGGCGCTGGACCTCAGTGTCCGGGCAGAACCATGGAAGTGGAGACGCTCCTTCAGGTATACTGGACCGAGGCCATTTAGGGCTTCAAAGGTCAGCACGACACTCTGAAATGTGCTCGGAAATGTACTGGGAGCCAAAGCACAGCTTTGGGGTGGGGATGGAGGCCATTTCAAAGACAAGTAGTGTGTGTGTGTGTGTGTGTGTGAGAGAGAGAGAGAGAGAGAGAGAGAGAGAGAGAGAGAGAGAAGACTTAGGCAGTAGTCACTGGTTTCAGAATATTTTCTGTCATGATCCGGGGGTGGACTTAAGTGACGTTTCAATTTTCTCTACATTTCCAGTTTTCATATAGATTTTTTTTTTGTCTTGTAAGACCCGGCAGCCTACTGGTTTAAAACGTTTGTCCTGAATCACCCACTTTCCCAAGAGTAGTCGCTCTAGAGAAATCAGTTTTGCTGAATTCAGAAATGTTGAAATTATTGCATTTCTCTGCAATTGACCCCCTTTTTATTACATTATTTTGTCCTGCGAGAAGAGCACTGACCATTTTGGTTTTGTTTAAATTAAATTGCTATGTGTTGCCACCTTCTGCTTTGCCTGCAATGTGACTGCAGATACTGACAGGACAAAGAGCAGCTATGGGAGGATTTTCATTGAGGAAGCCACCCTGGAACTTCACACAGACGCTAAACAAACACACTCTCTCAGAATCACAATTATCTGCCCAATCTAATCCTTTGTGAAAACATATTATTGCATATTGCAAAGATATATTTAAAAAGAAACAGGATCAGTTCACAATCCATGTTCTTCAGAAGCCAGTGCATGACAAGTTATTGCAGTTTGAGTGGATATCACGTACAGTCAGCATAGAGATTTTAAAAATCTGCTTAAATTGCTGGTGTAGAGAGGAAAAGAAGCACATTCAAGAATAAATCCTTTGGGAAAATGGAGAAATTTTACTCACTGTAAATTCTTGCTCCCTGGAAAGGAAAGAGGGCACACCAATTTCCTGAAGGACATCCATCAAGGCAGGAGGCAAGGCTTACTAATGGTTGACTCAAGAAGGGCCTCCCACAGTTCCCAAGATCAGACTAGGGAGAAAAGAGAAGCCCATAATGCAGATGAGAACACCAGGCAAAGAAGAACGTGCCAAAAGGGTGAGGTCCAGCTCTGAGGGCCTTCTGGCGGTTCCCTCCCTGCAAGAAATGAGGTTACAGGGAACCAGGCAGAGGGCCTTCTCGGTAGTGGCGCCCGCCCTGTGGAACGCCCTCCCATCAGATGTCGAGGAAGTAAACAACTATCTGACTTTTAGAAGACATCTGAAGGCAGCCCTGTTTAGGGAAGTTTTTAATGTTTGATTATTTTATCGTGAGTTTAGTATTCTGTTGGGAGCCGTCCAGAGTGGCTGGGGAAACCCAGCCAGATGGGTGAGGTATCAATCAATCAATCATCATCATCGTCATAGTTAGTAGCCAATGATGATCCAATCCTATTTTAAAGCCATTATGTAGGGATCCTACACAAGTAAGACAGTCTCCCTAATGCAGAGGTTCAGCCCCCAACAGGTGGGGGAGTAGGGGGGCTGCAGTAACAGAGCCATATTTGAGGAGGCAGGGATTACCAGACTCATCTTCACTCTTCCCCCTCATACAATTAATTAGAGGAGGTGGCAGAATGAGATCTGAACATCTGCTTGTATTATCTGCAGGCATACAAAGGCCTTGAAGATAGACAATCCCAGAATGCCAGCTCCTCTGTCCAAAGGTGCATTGTACAGGTGCAAATACAGATCCAACTGCTAAAATACAGGGAGATGCTGAGGATGTTTCAGACTTCTTGCAGTTGTTGAAAAGATCCCACCTGTACAGGATTCGTTGCCGCAGAGGATCTGCAAAGGCTGATCCATCAGTGGCGTCTTGAGATAATCCATGATGGCCTCTGGCAAGGATTATCAGTTGCTAAACAAACATGCTGCATTACTTCAGGTGGGGCTAGACAGCGGCGTAGCGTGGGTTGTCAGCACCTGGGGCAAGGCAAGTAATTTGCACCCCCTAACCCGGGGCAAGGCAAGTAATTTGCGCCCCCTAACCCCTAACCTGCCGCCGCTGCCAGCTTCTTCTTGCTGCTGCCTGGTCTGGTCTGCTGTGGTTCTCTCCCGCGCTCAGCGCTGCGCTGGGCGGCCGCTGCACTGTCCCTCCCCCAGATAGTCCCTCGCTCTCTCTCCGCACCGCACGCCTGGCACCCACCCCCTCCACAGTGGGCGGCGACCCGGCGGCTCGGATCGGATTCGCATAGCCAGCACTGCAGTGAGAGTGAGTGAGCCAGGTAGGGGCAGAGAGCTGCGAGTGCGAGCGCGCCCTCCCCAGATGTTGCGCCCGGTGCGGCCGCCCCCCCCCCTGCACTGGGGCTAGACATTTCAAGATCCTACTGAAGGATTTTGGAAGGGGAATGAAAGAAGCCTAGCAGAAATCTGAGGAACACACTGTCTTGGTCCCAGTCGGTAGACAGGAGAGTTTCTTGTTCCTCCCCCCACCCCCATCATCTGAAAGTTGCAGGATTCAAACTGAATCAACTGTAGTTTTTTTGGGGGGGTGCCACACAGTAAACAATACCCCTCTTTTCCTCCAAGGAGCTCAAGGTGGCATGTATGGGTTCTCCCCCCCTCCCCATTTTATCCACACAACAACCCTGTGATGTATGTTAGGCTTAAATATAGTAACTGATCCGACCAGTGAACTTGGTTGCTGAGTACGGATTTGAAAATGGTCTCCTAGGTCCTAGTCCAGCACTGGTAACCCTTCACCACACTGGCAGAGGTAGGCACCCTCCTGTTCTTCATCCTGTCTTGAGGTTTGGCTGCCTCCATACTGGTCATATCTGATTCAACCAGGGATGAAGGGCATTGGGGGTTGCGTAAATTACCTCTGTGGGGAACCAGCCCATGTGCCAGCAGTTTTGTTCTGGCCTAGCTTGTCTTTGCCCAGGTTGCGCACAGGACAACATGGGAAGGTATGCAGAGTGTTTGGAATGGAAGCCAGAGGAAGAGAATGGTATGAAATACGTTGGACTACAACTCCCAGTACCCCTAACCATTAGCCCATAGCCTCCACCATTTCCCCAAAGAAAATAGGGACATCATATTCTATTATTATTATTATTATTATTATTATTATTATCCCACCCACCTGACTGGGTTTATAAAAACACAATAAAACATTAAACATAAAAACCTTTCCTATAGGGTGGTACCTCAGGTTCGCTCTATAAGACGCACCAGACCACAAGCTGCACCTAGTTTTTGGAAGAGGAAAACAAAATATATATATATTCTGAATCTCAGAAGCCAGAACATCAAGAGGGATCGCTGCGCAGTGAAAGCAGCAATCCCTCTTGCCGTTCTGGCTCCTGGGATAGCTGCGCAGCCTGCATTCGCTCCATAAGATGCACACACATTTCCCCTTACTTTTTAGGAGGGAAAAAGTGAGTCTTATAGAGCAAAAAATACGGTACTTAATTCGTTCTGGAGGTCCGTTCTTAACCTGAAACTGTTCTTAACCTGAAGCACCACTTTAGCTAATGGGGCCTCCTGCTGCCGCCACGCTGCCGGAGCCCGATTTCTGTTCTCATCCTGAAGCAAAGTTCTCAACCTGAAGCAGTATTTCTGGGTTAGTGGAGTCTGTAACCTGAAGCGTATGTAACCCGAGGTACCACTCTACAGATCTGCCTTCAGATGTCTTATAAAGGTTGTGTAGTTACTTATCTCCTTGACTCGGGGGTCGGATTAACTCCATACCTTCCAACATTTCCCTGATGGAAATAGGGATGTTCTAAGGAAAAGCAGGACAATCCTGGATCAAATCAGAAACCAGGACGGCTTCTGTAAATCTGGAACTGTCCCTGGAAAATAGGGGAACTTGGAGGGTCTGTTAGCCCTGCTAGCTGGGGTTGGTGGGAACTAAGGGGTGGGCTCTGTTCTGCACACCTGCCTGGCTGCCCTCTCGGACTTACAGGTCCAAGAGGCAGGTGCAGAATAACCGTGCCGCTTCTCAAGCACCTCCCCACATGCCTGGCGCAGAAGAGAAGGCCTGGGTGGAGGAGATGGATGCTACTGAGCATCTAATCTCTCCTTGAGGATTAGAAGAGCTGCTGCTGCTGGATGAACTAGGCTGCCGTCTGCGGCTTTTTATTTCTCCAGAGCCCCTATCATGGTCCCTCTGCCCAAGTCACTTGCGTGGCACTCCTCATAGGGCTTCTTCTGTGGGGAGAGTGGGTGTGATCCTTGAACTGAGTGACACCCCCTCTCCCCACAGGAGCCGGCAGGCATAGCTTTTCAAATCCCTTGAGACACCTGTGTTGGCAGAGTAGCTAAATTGCAGCTACGAAGCCAAATCATGTGCAGTACTGACTCTTTTCTTGAAATCAAAACAATGTCCAAATACTTGTTAAAGTAAAGTGGTGCCTCGGTTTTTGAACATCTCGGAAGTCGAACATTTTGGTTTTTGAACACAGAAAACCTGGTAGTAACTGCTTCAGTTTTGGAACACTTTTTGGAAGTCGAAAGTGCCACACAACATCCATATTGAGTTTTCCATAAGTAAATGCTTCCAGAAGTAAATGTTTCAGTTTTTGAACATTTCAGAAGTCAAATGGACTTCCAGAATGGATTATGTTTGAAAACCAAGGTACCACTGTATTCTAAAGTTTTTACTAGCAGAACATATAGCTAAAGAGGAATATATGCAAAGTATTTACATCCACATCCAAGCATGGGCTTAGTTTTTCTTGGTAGAAGATTACAGCTCCCTAAACCTTCAAGCAAACTGTGCCTTTCCCTCTTTCAGTACTTGCACTCAGCCTTATTTATGCGCATAACCCAGCCAAGCCTGGCAGGTCCTTCTGAGAGGTTTCCACTTTCTCCTTCCAGCTGATTTCTCCTTAATGCTTCTTTGGGAGAACATCAACTTCTGTACATCTTTTCTGTCACATAGGTAAAGGTAAAGGGACCCCTGACCATTAGGTCCAGTCGCGGACGACTCTGGGGTTGTGGCGTTCATCTCGCTTTATTGGCCGAGGGAGCCGGCGTATAGCTTCCGGGTCATGTGGCCAGCATGACTAAGCTGCTTCTGGCGAACCAGAGCAGCGCATGGAAACACCATTTACCTTCCCGCCAGAGCGATACCTATTTATCTACTTGCACTTTGACGTGCTTTTGAACTGCTAGGTTGGCAGGAGCTGGGACCGAGCAACGGGAGCTCGTTGCGGGGATTTGAACGGCCGACCTTCTGATCGGCAAGACCTAGGCTCTGTGGTTTAACCCACAGTGCCACCCGCGTCCCATACATTCACACAAAAATATTAGCATGCCTCTCCTCTATTGCATTTGGCAATAGAGAGAGAGAGAGAGTTATCCAATGCTGCTGCTGCTTCAGTGTTCATGGAGATGCCGCCATCAAGTTTCTCACACCAAACAAAATGGAGAATGTCATAAAAAAATACCTCCTGTGACCAAAATTAACCAATCACACAAGAGTTACTGGGGAACACTGCAGAATGAAACACACCGCAATGTGGTTTAAGCATTCCCAATTTCAGTACATTAAATCTCTATACTCAGCAACCAGCCCCTAAGCCAAGGTGTGTCTCCAGTGGAAGGGAGAAACTGACAGGGAAGCCGTGAGCGACTCCTGCCTTTCCCACCTCCCTCCCATCTCATGCAAGTTCTACCTCCGACTCACGGTGTCTGTTTATGGTGGGGCTGTCCTCTTCAGTGGGCACCATTGCTGCTGCCATTCTTCTTCCCCAAGACGCGGCTGAGGCAAGGAGGAGCGCAGGTGGTTGGTCCAAGTCCCTCCCTCACCTGCCCAGGCCAGGGGGCAAAGGCACAGCGAGGAAGGCAAGAGCCTGGCAAGTCTTCGCTCTCCTCCATGGTGGAGAAGGCAACAGTGTGGGGTGAGGCAAGCTGGTCCAGAGGGAAAAGGCCGCTTTGGGAGGTGGAGCAGGATTCAAACCATCTTTCCAGGCACCTTTTGCATCTCTCCCAGCAATGTGCATCTTGGGGCAGTTGACTTTCCAAGCCAGGCGTGGCCCCACAGAGTACCCAAAGTCATGGCCTGGGCTCCCCCATACCACATGGAGTGAGTTGAGAAGGCCCATATGCCTTTCCCTGACAGGCTTTCGAGGTAAAGAGGTAGAAGTCCAACTGAAATAATCAGAAAAGCAAATGTGAGAAGGCACACAGAGGCCTTTTCACCACTGCAGCTTGCTGTTACAGATGCTCTGCTGAGAGACAACCTCCTGGTTGCTAGGCAGGGCCCATCTGAGTCCTTCTGGGAATCCCTCCCAGGATAGAGACAATTGTTATTGGGTCCTGCCACCCGCCTTAGCAGGAGGGTATATCCCAAAGGATGGTGAATGCCATCCTTCCTGCCTCAGCGAAACAAGTAAAAGATACAAATATACTTGGTGTATTTGTATACAGTGGTACCTCAGGTTAAGTACTTAATTTGTTCCGTAGGTCTGTTCTTAACCTGAAACTGTTCTTAACCTGAAGCACCACTTTAGCTAATGGGGCCTCCTGCTGCTGCCGCACCGCCAGAGCACGATTTCTGTTCTCATCCTGAAGCAAAGTTCTTAACCTGAAGCACTATTTCTGGGTTAGCGGAGTCTGTAACCTGAAGCGTATGTAACCTGAGGTACCACTGTATATCTGTATAGATAGATATATACAGATATACAAGAATTTTCATATCTGCAGTAGTGGTAGTAGTAGTAGTAATCAGTGCCTTTTTCCTAAAAAAAATGTTTAGGGGTGCTCTCATTTTCCTACTCATATTGAAATACTTCCCCTCAATGAGGCCAAACTTAGATTCACAAAATGTTTAGGGGCATGTGCACCCCTGTGCCCCCCCCAGAAAATAATAATAATAATAATAATAATAATAATAATAATAATAATAATAA
>JAXCMG010000032.1:1124707-1140922 GCA_034642415.1 Podarcis siculus | reverse complement strand
TAATAATAATAATAATAATAATAATAATAATAATAATAATAATAATACATCTATTACCTAAGCTCACAGGGCATGTTAGAACATTAAAGCACAGCATTTCAACAACATATTATAACAACCTAGAATTGCATAAACAAGGTGGGTCCTAAAAATATACACCTCAAATGTCAAATGCCAGGGCAAAAAGGTTTGGACACTTTAGTATGTGAAGGAGGGAAGGGTACCCAACACCCTGTTCCTTACCTATATGGATGCATGATTCTCATCTAGGGCAGTTAGAGGAGGGAGGAAGAGGGTGGGGATTGTATATATAGACAGTGGTACCTCGGGTTAAATATGCTTCAGGTTACATATGCTTCAGGTTACAGACTCCACTAACCCAGAAATAGTACCTCAGGTTAAGAACTTTGCTTCAGGATGAGAACAGAAATTGTGCTCTGGCGGTGTGGCGGCAGCTGGAGGCCCCATTAGCTAAAGTGGTGCTTCAGGTTAAGAACAGTTTCAGGTTAAGAACGGACCTCCAGAACGAATTAAGTACTTAACCCGAGGTACCACTGTACATACAAACAAACAAACACACACACACACACACACACACACACACAAACTGCTCTGAGGTTTCATTACAATCAAGTAGTATATAAATCTTGTGAAATGAAATAAAAAACAAGACCCAAAATATGAAAGTAGTACTGTATTGAACGCTCCAAACATATTAATCAAAAAATAAATATGCAATTAAACAATAGCATAATATATACAGTATTGGAAGACAGAATACTGCTTGAAAGTATGTTTTGATTAATTAGTCCATTTTGACTCATTAGTCTTGTCCATATAATCTAGTATCCCTGGGAAGAGTGATAGCACCACATTCCTAAGGAAATGTATTCAAGGCCCTCAAGCACATTACTGGCTGAGAGAAGTGAATTTGCCTCTGCGGCTGCATTTTCATTGGTAGATTGCTAGCTGTAAGCACAACTTGCTGGAATATATATGGTATAATTATACAAAAACTCTTTAAACTGTACAATAAGCACACTTCCCCTTCAGTGTGTGGTGTCTGACAGGGAATTTGCGCAGCCCAAAAATCTTTCTAAGACACCACTATATCAAAAGGGACCAAAAAACCTTACCAGCTTGCAGTTCAACACAAAAGCAGACATATCGAAGGTCTCTTTATTGGCAAGGTTGGCGAGGTCACAGATGAAAGCAAGAAAGAATCACCTTCCAACTCTGATTCTTGGACAATCTGAATTCAAATCTGCCTAACTGTATTCAGCTGGATCCTGAAAGAATTAGCTAGGATCATTGCAGAACCACCTGTGACCTTGCACAAAAATACTATTTCAGATTCACAGGTACATGTTCCAAAATGGAAAGAAGGAAGACTCAGAAAGCTGGGGTCCTGCTACTTGATTTCTATAGTTGAAAAGACACTAGAACAAAGTGCTAATACTGTTGAATGGTCTCTTTAAATGTGAAGGTTCATTATTGTTCCACAAGATGTGTATGTCTTTAAGGGCCAGAGCAAATAACGAGACCCAGTTTTACAGCTGTGAAACAGTATAGCAGGTGCTGCTAAGTTGTGTTAATTAAGCTGTGTCAGTAATTGGGTATAGTATATAAAGAGCAGCACCTAGCTCTCTGTCCTCTGGGGGATGGGTTGGGTCATGCTTGTTGATATATATAGTGTAAAAGGAGTTTTAGTTTTTGTTATTAAAACCTTGATAAAGTTATTTTTGAGTTCCTTGTAATGCGTGTCTCCCCAGCAAGCTTTCTGCAGCGCTACTAAACTGCAAATAGCCAACAAATACATGAGGACTTAGACTAGAGGAAAATTGACTTGGAAAGACATGCTGACTGCTACTAATCATGCCATAATCAACTTCCTTTCTGAAAATTAACTGATTTGGTAAACAAGGAGAGTGATGTGGGATATACTGTATCTTTTTAAATATATAATTTTATTTTTCATTTTCAACTTTTACAAGCATTTTAGCCAGAGAAACAAAATATTTGCAAATCTAATTTACCTTCCCCTCAACTGTAACTGAACTCCAAAGTTCTGTTTGCATTAGTCACCTGTAGGCAGCGCTGGCCCATCTATGAGGCAAGGTGAAGCAACAGCCTCAGGCAGCAGAATCTACAGATCTTTATTCCCCCCCCCTCCTTGCTCCTGATGTGCATCTTCACTCACCCCCCCTTCCCTTGTGGAGCGGTGTGCCATTTTGTGGTTTGCCTCGGGGGCCAAAAAGTCTTGGGCTGGCCCTGCCTATGGCATCACCGTGCTAAATTTTCAGAAACTTACACTAGAAGTGAACACTGCAATAGCTGAAAATCCACTTGGTTATAAAAGGATCAGTACTGGACTGGGATGTGCAGAATATAGGGTTCAGAACCGAGTCAGGAATAAAATTGGTTAGGTGATGGAAGATATAGAAACCCGCAGCTGTTAACCAGCTGAACAGACACCAACAATGCAGTTATGCACCACAAAAGGCCAGGCCACATTCAAGGTTATATCATAATTGCAAGATTCAGAAATTAAAACCCCAGTCTAATTAAGCCTTTATTTGTACTGCATTCACCTAAAGGAATTCAGGATGACTGAAAAGGGCTTAGAAGGCAGGCAGCAAAGCTGGAATTATTCAGCCTAGGGAAAGGAGGAAACAGGTTGAACATTTTCAAATATTTAAAAGGATGTCAAAAAGAAGAGGAAGGATCCTTTGCTCCATACCCTGGGGAGAGGATGGTAAGCAATGCACTCAAATTATTACAGCAGAGCTAAGATATCTCCCTTCTCCAGCAGATTGAAAACGCCATTTCTAAAAGCTCATCTCTCTGACACATGGCTGTAAGAATCTCTGCTGGTTCCCTGCAGCTTTTGCATCAACCTCAGGCTTCAAATCTCTTATTGAAAAGCTCTCCGCCAATCTGCCTCCAACTCCCAGTTTGCTTGGCAACAAACGCTCCATATGCCTTTCCATGGTGATCACCAGGCTCCAACAGGAACATTAAATGGCTTAGGATGTCAATGATCACCACTTTCCACCATCATCAGTGATCATCTTCATCCATTCAAGGTCATGGCTTGCTCAGGTGTGGGAAGCAGAAGGTTCACAAGAAGGCAAGGCACTGCTGTGTGGGTATGTGTGCGGGGTGGTAGTCTTGCTGGTATTTCAAGTATAAGTGTTCCCATTTTTGAGATGCTACACTGCAGTGGAGCCAGAACATTCAGGGTCCAAAGCTGACAGGTGCCACTGGCAGTCACATTCTGTGCCACGGCCAGTACAGTGATGGGTGTTGTGATGAAATGGGAACACTCCAAAGAGCTTTCCCACACCCCGTTCCTTGCCCAACTGCAAACCAACAACCCTGCGGTGTCGCCAGTGGTCTTAATACCTGGTACTGGCTGCCGCCACTCTCCCCCTTTCTCTTGCAGCCCAGATGGAAGGGGATCTGGGATCCACCAATGCAATTGCTTTTAAAAAGGTCAGTGCACCCAGCACCCCGCGGTTCAACTTACGCACAAATTGCTGGGGAAAGCAGGGCTAGCTTCCAGATGCCTTATTCTAGTCCAAGATCAAAGCAGCTTGCTCATTTCCCTGGCAGAGCCCCCCTAAACCAGGGGCAAAACTAGGTGTGCTGGTCCTGGGGGGGGGGGTTACCGTGCGGCGTGGTCTGAGTCCGGTCCTGGGTCGAGAGTCTGAAGGCTGTCAGACAAGGGTGAAGCAGGGTCCAAGGCAAGGAGCTGGGCGTGGTCAGGAACTCTGGAAGAGCAGGGCAGGGTGCTGGCAGGAACAGGTTACCAACAATGTTGCTCCCACAACCTGGGACTGGGCTGACTGGCCTTTATCTCCACAGGTGACTCGCCTCTCCTGGCCTTAAGGCGAGCACTCCTCCTGAGAGAACCCAGTTCCCTCCGCCTCTCTGCCCTGAGCCTCTGCAGCTCAGGAGAGGCTGGAGGGTTACTGACATGGCTGGGAGAGGAGCACCTGCAGGCAATGGGTCCTCCATCGCCTCAGGAGCCAGAGCAGACTCAGCTGATGCCTGCACAGGTGAGGGCCCTTCAGGCTCAGGCCCCAGCCCTGGCTCAGCCGGCCCTGGAGGCGGGGACTCCTGTGCAGGCTGGGATTCCTCCAGTTCAGCCTCTGAATCAGATTCCCAGGCCATCACACTAGGCTTATTTCACCAGGCTCAAAGATCCAGTTTGGCACCCCCTTTATTGATTTGCGTGCGCACACGCACACAAGCTGGGAGCCTTAATGGTGCTCCTCTGGAGACTTTACCCAGGGCAAAAAAACCTGGCTAGCCCCTGCCCCCGTAGCTACAGCTCTGCCTAAACTTCCTAAAACCCAAAAACTCTGAGACCGATGCATCCTGTGTTTCTCAGACAGTTCACTTATGAGTTATTCAGAGTGTCAAGGCAGCCCACACTCCCTGAGCGTCTCCCAGTTCTCAGAAGAGCAACTCTGGTTGCAAACCTTTAGTAGTATGAATTCTGAGCATCTAGGAACCTGGAGATTCTCAACCTGAGGTTGGCAATCACACACAACTTCAGTGGTCAAATGGTCAAAGTTTATTAAACACAAAAAGAAAAGGGAAAGCAGGCAGAAGGGCAAAACAGAATACAAAACAGACCAGAATCAGAACCCTGTGGCTCCAAAGCTAATCTTAGCCCTGTGACTAAGATCCCAATTCAGTTAAACCAGAGGAGGTACTTCTGTGTTGTGGCAACCTTGGAAATAAGGAGAAGACCAGCCTTGGTGTAGTAACTGCCTTTTGGCTGAAGCAGCATAATTCTTTATTTGTTCTTATGTTTAATTGTGGAGAGCAAGTACTGCCAACAAAACTGGAAGCAGGAACATACTGCCCCAGTCTTCAAAAGGGGAGAGGGATGAAATTAGGCAAAATACAGACTGAGTTTAACTTTGATGGTGGGGAAGATACTAGGCTAGATTTTTTTATTTTAAAAAACGGAATCAGTGTGCAGGCCAGCATGAATTTGTGAAGAATAAAACCAGCAAGATTAATTTTACCTCTCTCTTTTTTAAAAAAATCGGGTTTCTAGTTTACTGGATTGTGGAAATGCGTTGGGTGTGATGTATCTTGACTTCAAGAAAGCATATGACATTTCGGCTAGCAAACTAATTGAATGTGGGATAGAAATATGTGGGATAGGTGGGTTCACAGCTGATTGGGAAACCATACTCTGAGGGCTCATCAATTCTATCCTGCACCTGATACTAACTAAGATTTTCATCAGTTGCTTCAGTGAAGTGGTAGAGGTAATTCTGATTAAAGTGTGGATGGCACAAAACTAGGTCAGCTTAACACCTCAGAAGACAGGAATAAAATTCAGAAAGGCCCTGACAGAATGGGAAACTGAGCTGAAACTAACAAAGTGGTATTGAATGCAAAGTTCTGCATATAAGCAAAAACTCCCCAAACCCACAAATGTACAGAGACAGAACGGGTGTGTGTACGCACCTGATTTGGAAGTAGTACATGTGAAAAGGATATTGCGTCTCATAACCATGAACAATCAGAACAGAGTGGGTTCATTCTGGTGCAGCAGATATCAGCGCTTACCTCCTTAAGGGTTTCATCAAACAATTGTTGTTGTTTAGTTGTTTAGTCGTGTCCGCCTCTTCGTGACCCCCTGGACCAGAGCACGCCAGGCCCTCCTGTCTTCCACTGCCTCCCTCATGCTGGTAGCTTCGAGAACACTGTCCCACCATCTCGTCCTCTGTCGTCCCCTTCTCCTTGTGCCCTCCATCTTTCCCAGCATCAGGGTCTTTTCCAGGGAGTCTTCTCTTCTCAGGAGGTGGCCAAAGTCTTGGAGCCTCAGCTTCAGGATCTGTCCTTCCAGTGAGCACTCAGGGCTGATTTCCTTCAGAATGGAGAGGTTTGATCTTCTTGCAGTCCATGGGACTCTCAAGAGTCTCCTCCAGCACCATAATTCAAAAGCATCCATTCTTCGGTGATCAGGCTTCTTTATGGTCCAGCTCTCACTTCCATACATCACTGCTGTACTTAAATCATAGCTTGACTATACGGACCTTTGTTGGCAAGGTGATGTTTCTGCTTTTGAAGATGCTGTCTAGGTTTGTCATTGCTTTTCTCCCAAGAAGCAGGCGTCTTTTAATTTCATGGCTGCTGTCACCATCTGCAATGATCATGGAGCCCAAGAAAGTAAAATCTCTCACTGCCTCCATTTCTTCCCCTGCTATTTGCCAGGAGGTGATGGGACCAGTGGCCATGATCTTCGTTTTTTTGATGTTGAGCTTTGATCAAACAATATGTAAGCTAAATAAATTAAAAAATTGTCCAGTAGCACCTTAGAGACCAACTAAGTTTGCATGCACACGAAAGCTTATACCTAGAACAAACTTAGCTGGTCTCTAAGGTGCTACTGGAGAATTTTTTGATTTTTTAATTTATTTCGACTGCGTCAGAGACCAACACGGCTACCTACCTGAATATGTAAGCTGTGCAACTTTGATATTGTAGAAACATCTTCCAAATCTTAAAAGGAAACAAATGCACTTTTTCGGTTGTGTTTTCTGATATGATTTTTTTTTAAGGCAATAGCTATGAGTCTGTGACAGTGCATTTGTTTCAGACAACATACTCATGATGAGAAGCTAGTGTGGCAAACTCCCTTCACACTCATTTCACCTTGTTTTTCCTCGCCACTCCATCCCATAACAGTCTGCGCATGGGAGCTTATCTCACCCCCTGGCAACCCCTGTTCTCACTTCTTTTTCTCTTAGCAGCTGTGTAGAATGATCGTATTTGAAACATTTACATTCTCACCTCCTCCTCTCTCACCTTCTCTTTTTGGCAAATGAAAGAGAAGAAGAATTGCATGGAGGCCAAACAGATCTCAGAATGTCAACAGAGAATGGTGGAGAGAGAGAGAGAGAGAGTGTGTGTGTGTGTGTGTGTGTGTGTGTACTGTCGTGAATAGAAGAAACATTTAAAAAATAATAATACTGGAACAACTTATTTTTCTGCCTATTGAGATCACACAAAAGGCTTGTCACATAATTTTCAGAACACTGGGCCTAGCCTTGAGGAAACAGAAGTCGTTCATTAAATTGGGTATATGGTTTGCTTGAGTTCAAAATCTTCTTTGAAGTCCACATGCAAGCCAAACCTTTGAAGTCCAGATATGTCTTTCCCCAAAGGGCCGTCTTCCTTGCTGAATGTCCTATGAGACATCAGCAGAATATTCCTTCTGCACAATATCTGTACCTAAGCATGTAGACCTTCTTGTCACACCTTAGCGAGTGAGGTTTCGATGATTCTGAAAGATTTGAGTAACAACCATCAAACAGCTAAAATAGGGTGGTCATAGGCCTAAATATGAGGAGTTGCTGTTATTGTTGTTTTTTTAAAAAAAGATAGGTTGTATTTTTTAATCAAGTATTTATCATTAGTTTCCTATATTAGAAGTTTGATTTGTATGTAATAACATCTATGCATTTATTTATTTATTTATTTATTTATACCCTGCCCATCTGGGGTATAAATGAGATTCCAGGGCGTCAACAACAGCCTTTATTTGCTTAGGGGAGAACCAGAATTACTTGGGAGTTACAGGTCCATCTAGACATTCACTTGGGCAGAACAAAACTGTCTAGTCTGAATGGATATCTCAGATGATGTGGATGTATCAGCCACACAGTCTTCAGATTTAGGAATTAAGGCATTTTTATAATTGCAGCTCTAGTTTGTTCTATGTTGATAAGACAATTTGACCTGTGAGAGGTAGGAGTCGTGAACATTGCAGCAAAATGAGAAAATCGTTTGATTTTTTTCCGTTTTCGTCATTGGCGATTGACCCATGTACGTAATTGGCTCAATAGTGTTTTAGGATTGGCGGTTTGGACAGCAGGGAGCTAACAGAGCCCGATGGATTCGCTGAAACACACTTGATATAGTCGGTGGTGAAGTTGCCAGGTAATCATTAGTTGTGGAGATAGTCTTAAAATAAAAACCTGATCTAAGATTGCTTTTTGTACAGATTTAAAAAAAAAATGCATTAATGATAGTCAGTTTTTCTACAGTTTTTTTTAATCACCATTTATTCATCAGTTATCTTTACATGTTCCTGTCTTCCTCTTGCACTATACCTTTCTAGATCTGAAAATCAATGTGTATATGCCACTCACCCCATCGGTCAATTTTGAGAATACTGCTGGGTACACTCCACAACATGGAACTCAAGGTACTGTGTATGACGTACACCTCTTATCCATAGACATCCATTTAGCCTTTCCCTGAATATAGTGGGCTCTTAGATATTGTCTAGTCAACCTGTTCCTTTTAACTCCAGTCCTTGGAAATTCCCCCTCTATCATTATACCATGAACATTTTTTTATAAGCACAAACTAAATTCAGTTTCTAGTTAATGTCATTCTTTGGAATGTCATTTGCCTGCGCTGTCCCGACGACTGGAACCATGTGCTTAAAAAAGCTTTAAAAACCCCGGTCCCTGAGGTGACATCCTTAGAAACAATCCACCTTCCAGTACATAATGAAGAGAGACTTCACGAGATGTGAATTGGAGAAATTCCCACCTCCAAGAGGCCATTAGGTTTCACTGATCGTGCAATCCTTTCGTATCTGGTGGGGCATCCCAGGGCCATAGGCATGTTGGCTATCCTTCTCTAGGCGTTAGGAGAGAGCAAGAATAATTTGTTGTTTAGTCGTTTAGTTGTGTCCGACTCTTCGTGACCCCCTGGACCAGAGCACACCAGGCACTCCTGTTTTCCACTGCCTCTCGCAGTTTGGTCAAACTCATGCTGGTAGAATAATATTAACCAACATTTTGGACAATAAAGGAGGTCTGGAATAAGGAAATGAAGAGCCCACTGATTCAGGGTCAGCAGAAAGCAGCATATTGAAACATCCACACTTTATCTCAGCTGGAGATGAATACAGCAGATACTCATATTTGGGGACTTCCTTTTGAAAAGGAAACGAGGTTTATGCCAAAAATGAATGGCACTTTGATTCACATGTTGTGGGGCTGCCCAACAGTGTCTTCTTTGTGGTCCGAAATAGTCATACCAGGGCTGGAGTGAGCCATGGGGTGTGGGGTGGCGAGGGCAGGCGGAAGTGAATTTGGATTCTGTTATGTACTGAAGTTCTCACCCTGGGCCAGCAGGGGGATACTGTAGATAGTTTTCACTCAGGTCCACATATGCAAATAAGTGATTGAAAGTGACGTTCAGTGATTAGATAGTTACAGAAAGTGGTTACTGTTGCGTTGTAGTGGAGCTCTATATAAGCAGACTGGCTGAACCCTTCAGTTCAGTTCAGTTCTGGCCTGTGAATAAACAAGAGCTGTTTGAAGAATCGCTGTGTCGTCTGATATGTTCACCCACAACTTAACAGGTGCCATGTTTTTGTGGTAGTTTGTTCCCATCACCAGTCTAGCCGCAGCATTTTGCACTAGCTGGAGCTTCCTGTACCAGACTCAAGGGCAGACCCACATAGAGCACGTCTGGCCTTAAGAGTATCTTGTTGGCCATGCTCATTGGGGCTGATGGAAGCTGGAGTCAATAACGTCATCTGCAGGGCACCATGTTGGCTTCCCTCCGCAGTAGTTTATTTTAAAAGCAACTACGAGAAACCTATCTTATGGTCAGGAATTTGTATGTTCAGACCTCTGATGAACTACTGTATTTTTCGCTCTATAAGACGCACCAGACCATAAGATGCACCTAGTTTTGGAAGGAGGAAAACAAGAGATAATAAAAAATAATATTCTGAATCTCAGAAGCCAGAACAGCAAGAGGGATCACTGTGGCTTCTGGAATAGCTGCGCAGCCTGTATTCGCTCCATAAGATGCACACACATTTCCCCTTACTTTTTGGGAGGGAAAAAGTGAGTCTTATAGAGCAAAAAATACGGTACATGTTTCTCCACTGGCGACTAAAATGACCACCAAGGGGCAGCAGAGCTGAAAGGACTGAGAGCTGAATGGAAATATGGCTGCGTTTAATGGTGGTCTACACATCCTCCATTCATGACAACAGCCAATACTCAGTATTATTACTGTTATTTCAAATGAATGTATACTCTGTTGCTTTGTTATTCACTGCTTGAGTACTGGTTTCAGGGCTTTCGTTGTACTTTAATTGAGTCTGCTCCTGAAACTGAAGACAGCAATTGGTTCTGTGTTTCCCCCCGCTAAAATCACTGGTCTTTTCTTTTCATTCCCTCAGCTGCTTCCTGCGCCTTTTAGCCAAGATGTAACTCTTGAGCCTTTTGCCTCTCTTACCTTTCAGCTCTCAGTGTTTATTATTTCATTCCATTCTGTTCTTGAAATTGTGGCAGGGCTGCTCTTAGAGAAACACAGACATAAACCCTTCACAGTTTGGCACGTCTCCTTTCTCTTCATTTTGTAAAGCTGTCACAAAGCCAGCCACGGTGACAGCAAAAAAGAGCAAAGGTTTTACTCCTGCTTACAAGTGACTGCCTGGTCAGGTGCTTAGTAAATTGTTTCACTTGCTTTATTCCCCTGCACCAGTTACAGACGCTGTGCCGTTGGTACATTGGTGTGGCTCCATGCTCCCAGCTTGCATTTGTCAAAAAAGCAGCTCCTCTTGCAAGACTCCAAGTGTGTTGCATCTAACTGCTAAATGAATAGAGTTTTGTAATGGGTTTTTCACTATCCGAAACTAATTTCTTCTTTTTTTTAACCCCAAACATTAAATCTCAACTTCAGTAGAAAATCCAAATTCCTATTAGCCTAAGTACAATCCATGCTGCAATCTTTCAGCATTGTGTCTTGTGTTTCTGAGTGTGGTCTGGACAGAAATCTCTCACTCTTCCACTTCCCAATCATGGTTTTGCTCAGTCTCTTATCGCTGGAGCCCTTCCATTTACCCTTCGCTCTTTTTAATGGCAAATTGGTGCCATTGCACCAGCAGGTAAAGGTAAAGGGACCCCTGACCATTAGGTCCAGTCGTGGCCGACTCTGGGGTTGTGGCGCTCATCTCACTTTATTGGCCGAGGGAGCCAGCATACAGCTTCCAGGTCATGTGGCCAGCAGGACTAAGCCGCTTCTGGCGAACCAGAGCAGTGCACGGAAATGCTGTTTACCTTCCCGCCGGAGCGGTACCTATTTATCTACCTGCACTTTGATGTGCTTTCGAACTGCTAGGTTGGCAGGAGTAGGGACCGAGCAATGGGAGCTCACCCTGTCATGGGGATTCGAACCGCTTACCTTCTGATTGGCAAGTCCTAGGCTCTGTGGTTTAACCCACAGCGCCACCTGCGTCCCGATGCACCAGCAGGAGGGGAAACTAAAATGAAATCTGGATGTGCTGCTAGTCTGGATGTGCCAGAGTAGAAAGAAAGATGGTTATAGCCAGTGCTTTTTTCTGGGGGGATGCAGGGGTATGCATACCCCTAAACATTTTGTGAATCTTTGTACTTTTGTCCATTTTGTACTTTTTGTATTTATTTTCCCCGATTTGAACTATAAAATGAGTCAAAATGAGAGTTCCCCTAAACATTTTTTTAGGGGGGAAAGCCCTGGTTGTAGCACTAAATGGAGTTGTCTGGTGGTAGAACGCATCTTTTGTTTGCTTGCGTTCCCTCATTCAAACCCACAGCATCTCTAGGTTAGAAAGTATCTACAGCACAGAGCTGGGAAATAATTCTCTTCTCGGAAACCTGCCGAGTGGTCTAACAATTCCATGCGCAGAGTGAGTCAGCCTTGTCCTCTCCTCTGTCACATCAAGCAAGGGGCCACCTCCTGTCACCCTCAGGGAAGAGGAAGATTTGAGATTCTCCAGAAGCTCACAACCATCAAGAGGACTCTTTTCAGTTTGAGTATTTGAACCTAATTTGAATGCAGTCATTGGACTATATTTCTTCTGTTTTGGTTTTCATGTTTTGTCTCTTTTACATAACATAAAAATGCATGTACATTTTCTTGATTATGCAATTCATCTTGTTTTTTTATTATTAGATCACGGAACTGCAGTAAGACATGAACCCGTCTTTCGAAGAATTCTGATGGAAGACAGCATCATCTGATATCAGAAAGACTTGTGAAATCCCTGGGTGGATCTTGTGCTCCGCATGTGTGTGTGTGTGTGTGCACATGTGTGCATTGTGCGCATGTGTTCTCGTTCTCTCTGTTTCACACACACCCATGTGCATGCACACACACACACACACACACACTGCTGCCTCTAATTGGCCATGCATTAAACCGACTAGATGTGTAAAATCATCTCTGAAAGGACATAGTTAACAGATGTGTGTATGTGCAATTTGAAAAGTGTAACATAAGCAAGGTACCTTGGGATTCTTTCCTTTTATTTATACATTAAAGTGTGAATATTTTCTGTTACGAAGGTTCGGATTCATTTATAGCTTCAGAGTGCAACTGAGATGTATGAGAATTTATCAAGCCCTTGTACTCTTCTGCAAATTGCTCTGTGTGGCAGACGGGATGTGGAAGTGAATCTTTGCTTTTTGCCACATGCCGAATGAGATGTGCCCATGCAAATGGACATTGGTCCCAGGTCCAGCAGATTTCCCCACTCTCTGATACAGAAAGTATGGGATACAGAGTATGGAAATAGCCTTCCTTGTGGTGCAGGTTCCAGGACAGGGGTGCCAGTGGACATCTCCAGGCTTGGATCTGAGAATGGATGTTGGGAGTCTTACTGAAGTCCACTTCAAAAAAGAGGCAGACAAAACAAATGCCCCAAGTTCTCCCTGGCCTGGAATAAAATTTGAGTTTGAGATGGCTGGCTCTCACCTGCACACACCCACACCCATCGATACCCCCCTCCAAATGACCCCCTTTCCCCTTAATTCCCAAGTGGATAGCAGCAGGAACATGATTAGTGGAGGCAGTAATCTTGTTCCCCTTTGCAAAGCTGCAAGGAATGCTGCCACATCATGATGTAGCTCTCTTCTCAGGGTGACGGCGAGGCCGGCTGAAGCTCAGATCGAGCTCAGGCTTGCAAGGGAGGTTAAATTAATCTTTAAAGGGTTTCTTTACCTATGTCCGAAGCAAGAGGAAGAACAAGGAAAATTATCTCTCCCCAAGTTTGGGGACGGAACTGCACCAGGGCTGCACATAAAAGCAAATGACAGAAAGGACTGGGAAATTATCCAACAGCAACTATAGGGCAGGGTTGCCACCTTTGTTCTGGCAAAATACAGGACAGGGCAGGGTGGGTGAATTCCCCCCCCCCCATAGCTGTCAACTTACAGATTTGAAAATAAGGGACCAACAGCCTCGAAAATAAGGGATCAGCAGCCAAAATAAGGGATTTTCCATGCCCAGGTATGTTCAACTTCTGAGCCCCTCCGAGCCAAAGGCAGAAAGCCCAGCCAGCAGCCAAACGAAGCCTCCAGCGGTGGTTCCCACAGCGCAGCAACCCGGCAAAGGGGATGCAGCAAGGAAAACCACCGTCACCTCTCCACTGCGAAGCGCTGAGCAAAGGCAAGTCCACAGGCAACGCGGCCAATTTGATGGGCACAAGGCATGCAAGCGCCACCCCCCAGTCGTTCTTAGACTCCTTATTGGGTGAGCAACGCAGCCAAGCAACACAGTTGGAGCCTCCCTCGTCCCTGGCCGGCAGGGAGGGAGGGAGAGGAGCTGCTTCCTTTGAAACCCGGGGAATTTAAGGGACATCATCAATAAGGGACAGCAGCGGGACACGGCACTGGGATAAGGGACTTTCCCGCCAAATAAGGGACAGTTGACAGCTATGCCCCCCCCCAAATCTGGTGTTGAAATGACTTCAAAGCAATCCATTACAATCTATTGCAGCCTCTGGAAATTCTTTCTCACTCTCTCTCTCTCTCTCTCACACACACATATAAAATTTGTAAAGCTTTCTGTGCTTTGCCACCCAGAGCTTAAATATATGACCTTTCACACACATACTTTTGGAGAGGATCCCTAACTTGGCAGTGAGAGGGGGCACATAGGAGCCAGCTCCTAGAAGCCAAGGTCCCTTTGCCCCCCTCAATAAAAAATTAAGGGGGCCACCACCACCACCCAAGTTGATGGGCAATGACATTCAAATGGTGTGGGTGTGCCCCATCATTTGATTGATTATGAGTGGCGGGCCTTACCCCCCCCCCCATATTTTACTCAAGTTTTCTCCCCTGGAGAGAGGCGTGCAGAAACACAGGACAAAGTACATTTTACATGGGAACACAGGACAATCCTGTATTATATAGGGCAGAAGGCAACCCTTTTGGAACCTCCTTTGGGAAAGGTACGCGGGTGGCACTGTTGTAAAACCTCAGCGCCTAGGACTTGCCGATCGCATGGTCGGCGGTTCGAATCCCCGCGGCGGGGTGCGCTCCTGTCATTCGGTCCCAGCGCCTGCCAACCTAGCAGTTCGAAAGCACCCCCCGAGTGCAAATAGATAAATAGAGACCGCTTACTAGCGGGAAGGTAAACGGCGTTCCATGTGCTGCGCTGGCTCGCCAGATGCAGCTTGTCACGCTGGCCACATGACCCGGAAATGTCTGCGGACAGCGCTGGCTCCCGGCCTATAGAGTGAGATGAGCGCACAACCCTAGAGTCTGGCAAGACTGACCCATACGGGCAGGGGTACCTTTACCTTTACCTTGGGAAAGGGGGAAGGGAAGCTGTGATGCCTTGTACAGGAAAAGTTGTTTGGAAGAGGAAATGGGAACAGTGCTTCTAAGCACCTTTGGACTGGGTGATCATTCCTGGCCTCCACTTCCACGCTGGCTACTTAGTCTTTCCACCGGTGTATAATCAGACTTCATAACTTTTGGGGCAAACCAAAGCTGCTCTCCTGTATGTTGGGAAATGACGGAGGTTAAAAATGAGGCCATCTTTAAATAAAGAGACTCAGTTTCGTTCCGTGGAATTGGGAGTTTCCAAAATAGGTGTATTTATTGACATCTTTTCTGCTCAATGTGTTAATTTTGGGGTCCATGCCAGGGTGTATCATGCCAAATCTTGGCCGTTGCTCCAGCACTCGTTGGGTTCCCCAATCAAGCTTCAAATTTGCTCAACAGCAACTCAGCGGAACAGGAAATAAAGCTTCTCCAGCAAAAGCCACAGGCTGAAGATTGTGAATGGAAGGAATCCCTCGGCTTGTTATTTTACGAAGCTTAATGATATTATGGAATGGCATTAGGAAAGCTTGTAGAGATGGAAAGATGGACTGTTTGAAAATAAAGCAACTTCAAGCAACTGACATATGATGAGATTTAAAGCAACTTCAAGCAGTCTGATATAATTCCCAAACCAATTAATGGTTTAATAATGGTAGGACCTACTAGTAAGCTCTGACAAAGCAATCAATTTGAATAAACAACATCCCTCTCCACAAGGCCCCAAAAGAACTCCCCCAAAATGCCCACATATATGTCTTTTTGATTGAGTAACAACTGGGCCATTTATTTTTCCATAAACTTCATTATTTATGTGGGCATGCCCACATCGATCATGAGTGACTATAATTTACCTGGGGGAAAGGAGTAAGTGAGACACCTGCTGCATCAGTGATTATCCATTCAGGACACTTGAACACACTATAGTACTGGCTGGCCCAAACAGATGTTGCTCTTGTTTTGGTTTCATGGCCGAGAGGGTGGTCTTCTTGTGTGGACAGCCTAGGACCTCCACACACACTACCCAGGCTTGCACCTAGTCACTCCTGGAGACATACTCCATTGAGACAGATGGATGCCAACAGAAGTATGTGTAGCTGACTCTGGCACTGATATTTTTCATCCATCATTATGTGTTCCTATCTCACACAGTGATGTCATTTTAAGATTTTTTTCAGGTGTTCTTCTTGGTGTTCTGTTCCTGAGATGGCTCATCCTATCCTCTTTGTTTGTGGCTGTGTATATAGAAATGAACATTATGTCCGTATTCGAGGAAGGTAGGGTGATTACACAGCGTAGGAGTGCGGACAAGGTCCCAGGTTCAGTTCCCCGAATCTGCAGGTACAGCTGGGAAGGACCCCTGGTCTTGAAACCCTGGACAGCTGCTACCAGTCAAAGTAGACAATTCTGACCAACTGGACCAATGGTCTGATTCAGCAGAAGACAGCTTATTATGTTCCTATAGGCTTTCTCACATGATCTGGTCCTAGATGCCTTTCATAGAAAAGATAATAATAATAATAATAATAATAATAATAATAATAATAATAATAATAATAAT
>JAXCMG010000032.1:1076343-1124697 GCA_034642415.1 Podarcis siculus | reverse complement strand
ATAATAATAATAATAATAATAATAATAATAATAATAATAATAATAATTTAAAAAATATTTATATCCCGCCCTCCCCAGCCGAAGCCGGGCTCAGGGCGGCTAACAACAATAAAATAGTATAACATTCTAAAATCATTTCATTATAAAATTAATTCAACTCAAAATGATGGCAACCATTAGGCTTAAGTTCTGTGAAGATTGCCAAAGGAGGGAGTCAGGCTGTGCCATGACCAAAGGCCAGGTGGAACAGCTCTGTCTTGCAGGCCCTGCGGAAAGATGTCAAGTCCCGCAGGGCCCTAGTCTCTTGGGACAGAGCGTTCCACCAGGTCGGAGCCACAGCCGAAAAAGCCCTGGCTCTGGTTGAGGCCAGCCTAACCTCCCTGTGGCCCGGGACCTCCAAGATGTTTTTATCTGAAGACCGTAAGGTCCTCCATGGGACATACCAGGAGAGGCGGTCCCATAGGTACAAGGGTCCTAGGCCATATAGGGCTTTAAAGGTTAGAACCAGCACCTTAAACCTGATCCTGTACTCCACCGGGAGCCAGTGCAGCTGGTATAGCACCAGGTGAATGTGATCTTGCAGCGAGGACCCCGTAAGGAGTCTCGCTGCCGCATTCTGCACCCGCTGGAGTTTCTGGGTCAGTCTCAAGGGCAGCCCCACGTAGAGCGAGTTACAATAATCCAGTCTGGAGGTGACCATCGCGTGGATCACAGTGGCTAGGTCAGGGCGAGAGAGGTAAGGAGCCAACTGCTTAGCTTGGCAGAGATGGAAAAATGCCGCCTTTGTTATAGCTGCAATCTGCGCCTCCATGGAAAGGGAGGTGTCGAAGATTACACCCAAACTCTTAACGGACGGTGCTGGCACTAATTGCGCCCCCGCAAGAGATGGGAGTTGCCCCCCCCCAATCCCATATCGTCCCGTCCCAGCCAGAGGACCTCTGTCTTCGAAGGATTTAACTTCAACCGGCTCCCACGTAACCATCCAGCCACAGCCACAGATCACTACCCCACTTTTGTCTTTCAGATGCAGGATGTCATCGGGTAGATTACCAAAACAGAAATGGCCTGAAATTACCCTTTGACTTTGTGCATATGTGCATGGCAACACAAACGCAAGCAAGTTAGCAGTTCACGACTGCAACCCTATGCACATTTATCTGACAGTAAACCACCTTGAAATTTGTGAGATTTACCTTTGAGTAAAATGCAGAGGCGCATACATTGTGAATCCAATCAGAGTGGAATTGATGCTCCTTGAAAATTAAAGGAGGTGCTACTGCTAACCTCAGCAGGAGCAGAATTAGATAATAGCAATTAAATAACATTTTCTATTAGCCTATCCAACCTCCTCTCCCGCTGGATGCTAGTGATGCGGGAAATTTTCATCCAGTGTCACAAGGACTCTGGCAGGGATGGTTTTCTCCTAGTCACCTCGTGAATAGTTATTCTGTGCAGGCAATTTACATAAGACAGCCCTGAAATCATTTCCCATCCATGCAATGTTCATCCTTTAAATGAAAAGCCAATTAAAGACGAAATCACTCTGACTATTTGAACATGGGAAATAATTATTTGAGGAAACAATTCTTAATTTATAAAGTGTTCTTATTTCACCAAGGACTCATCTATAATGTTCAATTAATGATGTTTGCTTATCACTGTTACAATTACAAAGTTTCGGTGTTTTTGTTTCTTTTGCAACAAACAACACTTTCACATTGTGGCTATCAAATAATATCACTTTAAATGAAGAAACCACATTCCCTTTGCAGAAGACTGACACACACATAGACTCAGTGCAAACATTTGACAAAGGATTATTATTTTTAGTGTAATCTAACTGCAACTTGCAGATCACTTCAAAAATATTAATAGTCTTAGGAGATGAAACAATGTTTGCAGCTGCTTTATTAATCAGCTTAGATGGTTGGTTTCTGCTCTGCTGAAACTGGTTCTCTAATTTCTCAAAAATTGCATTTCCCAAGAAAAGAGGCTTCTATTTTTCTACCACGCTTTTAGAATTTCTTTATCCTTTCATTAGGGTGGAGCTTAGCTACTTGGCTGTGGGTGGCACGTGTGGTTTTCTGTCCATTAAACATGTTTCCAGCGCCTTTTGGTCTCTCTGGCTGATGATGTTCCTGATCTGGAGGGAGAGACACAGGACATGAGAGACGTTGTCCTGTGACATCTTCCTATGGATTTCTAATTGAAGCACAGGATTCAATTCACAGGAAGCCTAGGATTATTGCGCTTGCTGGCTTTATTTTTAAGGGAAGTTCTTCATTTCACCTTCAAAAAAAGTCTGTGCTGATTTCTTTAAAAGTAAGGAGACCACTTTTCAAACAAAATAACAATGAACAGCTTGACTTCTTCCGACACTTACAGTAAAGGCAAGTTGAGAGTGTCATGGGATATTCAGAAAACATGGACACCCAGGATGCTCCAGAGTTCAGACCACGAGAGAGGTGATTGGTGGGGTGGAAGAAAGGACACTCAAAACCCCTTGGCCACACAAAATCATATTACCCGAGACTTTAGAATTTCAGTCATCAGACTTTTCTCATTAATAGATAAACAACGGGAGAATAGACTGCACTAGAACACTCCACAGGGACATCAAAACATACCAGTGAAGGGTATTCATATTTATGCCAACAGGAAGCTCAGGGTGATATTACAAGCATTTATCCTATTATCTCCTTTCGTTTTATCCTCTCTTTGAAGTAGGCTGGGTTGAGAGAGAATGGCTTTAAGATCACTGCGAGGCAACCATGTCTGCTGCAAGTACACCTGGGCTATATATCCCTGCAGCAATATGAAGTATGAAGGGCATGTTTTCATTCTTAAATGCCAATATGCAAGTCTCAGAGAGCAGAAACCTAAGTAAAGCTCACTGCAGGTATGTGTGTATGGGTTACTCAGATGCATAGGGGTGCTGGGTGTGGCCAGGGACACACTATTGTCTTTTATCGGCTGTAGTAGAGCACTAACTCCACCATGGCATTCCATGGGCACACAACCTAGTGAAATGTGATGCCCATACCTATGCTCAGGGGACCTATGACACAGTGCGGTATACATAGTAGAACTTGGGCTGAAGGGGTCATGGATAAGCAGTTTCAGAAAGTGATAAGAGAGCATGGTACTTCAGGGTGCATCATAAGGTTATGGGTTGAGCATAAGAGTGTGGCAAATGTGATGTGAAGAGACATGGGTTCTTTGGTGCAGTGGAAGAAACATGGTGGAGGGAGATTTATTGTTGCTGGCATCCATTTGTCTCAAGAGACCATGGGGTGCGCCTCCTGGGATAAAGTCCAAACACTGTGTTGGCAGCACTTAAGTGACCTCCATGCAGCACAAGACTGGGCAGTGCCCTGTGGAGGTCCTGACCTGCCCAGACGACAAGAACCCCTTCTTGGTCTCTGTGGTCCAAAGGAAAGCACAGCAATATCTCTGGCTGCAAGAATTGCTGGAAGGATAATTGCAATAATTGGTCCTCCTCCTCCTTTGGCAATCACTCATAGCTCAGTAAGATTGTCTTCTATGAACACGGTCCGTAAGTGACTGTGGAGCATAACTGTCAACTTACAGATTTGAAAATAAGGGACCAGCAGCCTCGAAAATAAGGGATCAGCAGCCAAAATAAGGGATTTTCCAAACACAGGTATGTTAAACTTCTGAGCCCCTCCAAGCCAAAGGCAGAAAGCCCAGCCAGCAGCCAAATGAAGCCTCAAGTGGTGGTTCCCACAGTGCAGCAACCCGGCAAAGGGGATGCAGCAAGGAAAACCACCGTCACCTCTCTGCTGGGAAGCGCTGAGCAAAGGCGGTCCCCAGGCAATGCGGCCGATTTGATTGGCACAAGGCATGCAAGCTCCACCCCCCAGTCGTTCTTAGACTCCTTATTGGGTGAGCAACACAGCCCAGCAACACAGTTGGAGCCTCCCTTCTCCCTGGCCGGCGGGGAGAGGAGCTGCTCTCTTTGAAACCCGGGAAATTTAAGGGACATCATCAATAAGGGACAGCAGCGGGACACAGCGCTGGGATAAGGGACTTTCCCGCCTCATAAGGGACAGTTGACAGCTATGCTGTAGAGGCCAATTCTGGACCCACACGTCCTTCCACAGTGGGGACATAGGCTCCCAGGCTAATTGCTCCAACTGTCTAGGGGCTCCACAATGGATTTGTGAAGAGTTACTCCTTAGCCTTTTCTTCTCCTGAAGCTATCCCGCAAGTCAGCAACAGTTTGGAGTCAGAATTTCCCTTCTCCTGGTGGGCTGCCTTTGCAAGGTTGACAAACTGGAGGGACGTGGCGGCTCAGGCACCCTGCGTGCCCAACGCCATTCGTGGGGACGGCCTTTTACATCCTTCTCAATCGCAGGAGGGGGGCTGGAAGGGACACAGCAGCTCAGGCGCACTGCAAACCCAGCCCCATGCTGCTTTTGCAAGCGGCACGCTGGTGTCTCAGGGTGCCTGGGCTTGCGCGCCACCTTGGGCTACGGTGTGCCGCTCTCAAAGTGCCACCCAGTGCAGTCCGCCACGCAGAATGGTCAAGAAGGCTGTGTACCCAAGACCTTCTGGCAAAAAACGCAACATCCAAATCACACGGTCTCTCTGCAGGGATGCAATTGTCAAGCTTAACTTCCCACAGAGATGTGAAGTATACCAGATGAAACCATGTCTAATTTCTAACCATTGGTTTTCAGTTTGAAAAGAGGAGACATAAACTGTCCATTAATGTACCTGTTGATAGTGTTAATAAAATTCCATTTATCTTGCAGGCTAAGCCTTTAGATTCTGCTGCAGACTCCAATGTCACTTCTTCTCGGTCATACATATTCTAGTCACCTGCTTCATAACGTTGCAGTCCATGATAAAATGATTTATCAGGTGAAATGGTAGCTGATTGGTTTTAACCCCTTCAAGCTGAAACTGCACCCAAGCATCAGAAATCAGTCTGTCATTTTGAAATAGATGTTATAGCCCATGAAGTCATTTGGACTCCCAACTCTCCCATTATTTCTGCAAATCCTCATTAGAAAACGCTGGATGAAATATAGTTGGTATTAAAGAGGAATATAGGGAATACAGGGCAAACAAATGTGTTTGCTGATATTTACATGTCATAACAAGCACACTGTATAAAGAGATTTCATATTATTTGTAATGCTTTGGGGAATGAGTTTAAGAAAAGGCAGTTCTCTTAATGATACTTCAGTGTCTGCCAATTCAATGTCAATCCATGTCTTATCTGTTTTCTAAATAATACAAATTAGCCACCTGATTTGGATGGCCTAATTATATTCGAATGAATGTGGAATATTCCATCACGCTTGTATTTTTCTGTAAGATGGTAAAAGCAATTAAGGGGTTTCATTAAAAAATAAATTTATGAACAGTATTTTGCCACTTATTCAGAATACCGTATGATAGGGTAAGAAATTGGGAAGTTTTGAAAAATTGATCACAATAACCCTCAAGCTTTCCAACATATGTTTTGGTTTGTGGGTATGGAAATTGCAACTGCATATGCTTTGAGAATTTTTCCTAAGAAAAGAAAATGGGCTTTTAGTATTAAGCTATATTCTTATAGGAACTATGGTACATATTGATGGTTAAATGGTATGCAAAATTGGATATGAACATGTATTAAAGCTTAGAAAATAATTCTAACCCTTTATCTTCTGAGCAGTTCTCGTTTGCTTTTTCTCCTACCCCAGCCATCCATGTGCAATGGCGCAGCAATACATTGCATGCATATGTGTGTAATGGAATGTCGATACCATTCTTTTTTTAAAAAAAAAACAGCTTTGGGATGGGGTAGTTTTGACCAAAGAAATTAAACTTTTCCCTGCTCAGTATTTCCTCTTAATATCCCTCCCATTCCCCGCCAGATAAATTAAATATCCCCTCTTCCAAACTAGTTACCTCACATGGCTGTAACGTATTCCAAACACATAACCTTAAAGCTTCTTTAAGAACTAACCTTAAAGAACTGCCTATTATTTGTACCCCTGAGGTGATTAAAGCAGCAAAAATTATCTCATTTTGTCTACTTAATGTAACATAGTAGTTAGGGTTGGACTGGGAGTACCTATGTTCAATTCCAAACTTAGCCACCAAGTTCACTAGATCCCTTATGGTCTTTCACATGCTGAGGTATAAAATGCCTTTGAGCCTCTAATGCTATTTATGTTAACATGTCATACTTGTTCACGCAAGAAAGAAGGGAGAAAAGCAGCCTTTGCAATATGAATGAGTGTTTTTACAAGAGCGTTACAGGTGGGGGCATGTGCTCGGGAGAGATGTACGTAATAAGTATACAACAGCAGCCTTAATGCTAACATACAACTCTTAAGGTCTCTTCATTACTGGATACTATTCAAAGAAAGCTGACTTCTATTAGTTTAATAACAGGCACATGCCAAAACCATTCATCTACAAATGCTGCGTTAGAAAGGTATTTCGTTTGGAGAACTCTAGAATATTGTCCTTTGGGGAATTCCTACCTACTTCCCCTGTTTGTTTGGCTATATCCCTAAAAACAAATATTTTCAGGAAATAAAACCTGTTCATTAGCAGAAAGCTGGGACTTGCTTTCCTAGAGCTGATCTTATTTGTGCAAGATTGCCATCTGGTGGTCATGTAGAAGCTATTCCCACTTTCTTGTGAATTATGGCATCAATCACGTGCACATGTGATTGGGAGTAATTTCTGTGAGCCCAGAGGTCTTGCTTTTGTGTTAATATGTATAAGATCAATCCATCAATCTCCCTCCCCCAAGCTGTTGCAGATTCTCTTCTCTCTCACTCCCCGGGGCATTAATTTTATAAGACAATATAACAAACCAAACTGAGAGTAGACCATACTTTCAGTGGTTGATACAGTGGTGGAAATATATATGAATGGACAAATGAAAGCACCAATACGTTTTCACTCATATGGAAAATTTGATATAGAAACACACCAGACATATATCTTTAAAATGAATTTTAAAATAACCACTGAACCAAGTTGATTGGTCAAGATCAACTCTTCCAAGGCTTGTATTTCCACCGGGAGTTTAGAAGCCATTCATTCTTGCTTTTGTTCAGCACCCTTAGTTTCCTTCAACATTTCTTGCCAGTTCTTCTCCATTTCTTCCTTACAGGTGAGAAAAGCATCTTCCAGCCGTCTCATAGAGTTGGCCAAGTCTGGGTTAGCACGCATCACCACCATATCATAAGCCATCCATGTAGCCTGCACTGGGACAGGGTGCAAAATGCAGAGTCACTAATTTGATGAGATTTGTTGCAGTGGCATGGATGAGAAGAAAAAGATGAAACTGATAACAAAACGGAAGAGTTGCCAGCTCTGAGACTAAATACCTCTTCAAATACACTTTTAAGTTTCAAACCAGTGCTGCACTCACTGCAGTAACTAACTAGTTTACTCATTGACAGCTTTCCACAACATCATTGGCCCTCAGGGAAGAATGACATGCTGCTTTTAGATGTACAGATCTGTGGGGTGGGGCCACTCATCCAACACTTGCATTAGAAAAGCAATAGAATATCTCCCCCCCCCAAAAAAATAGTGCATAGGGAATTATTAAAACAAATCAGCGAGTTTTCCCAAATCATACTGCAATGATAGCAAAAGCGGAGCAGCTGTCCTTCCCCCTGCCCACAAAAAAATATAGATTTATGAAGATCCTCCCAGATGGCAGGAGGATGGCTCTATTTGCATTATGATCTTCACCCCCCACAACACACACTTTTCATCACCCCTTCCCACCAGTGCAGCAAATCTCAGCCAAGTTTGAGAATCGCTGTTATTGGGCACATTCAGTAATTTAAATGTTATTTTTCAAGTTAACTAGACCATGGTGGCAGAACAACCTAATGCTATTTATGACAGCTAGCTTGCCATTTTTATCCAATCTGACTGAGAATGGGTTTTTTTAAGAAGTATGTACTAATTAGTGGAAATGTTTGAATGAATCTGTAATAGAACTCCTGCAAATATTGTCTCACATCAAAACCTAGATTAAGTTCTGAGGCATTGTTTAATTATCCAAGAGGCTTGATCAGTATTTGACTTTCTTTGTGCCATTGCAATCCTCTCTACAAAGATTCCAGGGTTTTTTTTTAAAAAAAAAGAATCCATTTGAAGTCTATAGTAGTTTGACAACCTGTCCTTGAACTGGAAAACCTCTTTAGAAAGTAACCTGAGAGAAGAGAAGAGTAAGATTTAAATCCTCTCTCCACCCAGTTCCATGTTTGAAACCCACCCTCACACTGCTGTTCTCCCTGCAGGTTCAAATCTATGTTCACAAAAATCAATGTGTAATTTAGCTCTAATTCATTATATTCTACCAGGAAAATCTTTCTTGTCATATTTGACAGGATACTGTAAAAACAAGAAATTCTGTCTATTGGTTATTCTTATAGTTAGGAACTCAACACTCAAAAGAATGGTAGCATCTTGAAAGGGATAATTGTTACGTTGGAGTTTTGTTATTGTCTGTTCTGTGAGACCTGAAAAATCAATGCTTTGTGGAAAGAAATAGAGTGCATACTTAAAGGTGCTTAAATTAGCAGTTTTTCTAATGAATAGTACTTATACAGTAACAACTGTATAAGTAACCTACAGTTTCTACGGATATATGCCCAAGCAGTTTAGCATGTTCCTGTCCTGACACTACAAAACTTATTCAGCTCTTACTTGCATGTATTGATTAGTTATACTCAGATGTGGATGAGCATCAGAGCCTCACATCAGATTTAATGGATCCTGAATGAGCATTGTGATCTGCACACTAATTTCTCCCTTGGTGGCTCAGGGGGATATGATTAGCAACGCATAAATCCTCTGCAGGAATAGCACCACACCTGATAGTTTTTCCATGTCTTCCAGGAGCTTCTCTAAATCCCTGTTCAGATCCTCAAGCATTTTCACCATGTTGTCGTAATTTCTTTCACAGGGTTCACATTTGGCCATCTAACAGGGAAGAAGGAAGCGATGAGTGGCAGTACAACTTTGTGAAACCGAAGGTTAAAGCACACAGAATGTTCTTACACTCTTTTAATAACTGCATGGTATAGAAGAGCACGTTTTGTACATTTTAAGCATTTCTACCCTGATCTTTGGGACGCGGGTGGTGCTGTGGGTTAAACCACAGAGCCTAGGACTTACCAATCAGAAGGTCGGCGGTTTGAATCCCCGCCATGGAGTGAGCTCCCGTTGCTCGGTCCCTGCTCCTGCCAACCTAGCAGTTCGAAAGCACGTCAAAGTGCAAGTAGATAAATAGGTACCGCTCTGGCGGGAAGGTAAACGGCATTTCCGTGCACTGCTCTGGTTTGCCAGAAGCGGCTTAGTCTTGCTGGCCACATGACCCAGAAGCTGTACGCCGGCTCCCTTGGCCAGTAAAGTGAGATGAGCGCCACAACCCCAGAGTCAGCCACGACTGGACCTAATGGTCAGGGGTCCCTCTACCTTTTAGTCTGATCTTCAGGCAAAGTGTCCCAGAGCAGCTTACTGTAGGTTAAGGCCAGTAAGAACAGTAAGTAGACAGCCCCAGCCCACAGGTTTCAACAGGGAGTAGGAAAACAAGCAAACTCAGGCACCAGTTCTCAGTAGTTGATAACAGGATGCCATTATTATTATTATTATTATTATTATTATTATTATTATTATTTATATACCACTCTATACCCAAGGGTTTCAGACTAGACCAGATGAGCTCATCTTTTGTTCTTAAAAGTGACAAGTTCTTATAATTAACATTGCACATCAAAAGAGTTGAGGGTGAGGAGGAACTAAATAGAGCTGGTCTATGGATTGGGCCCAATAGTTCCACCCCCTGCAGAAGCCAGAGTACAGTAATGTGTACAACGAGCCTGCAGGATCCTTCCCATTGTTGTTGTGACTGAGTAAACACTTAATACAACTGGACCAAAATCAGAAAATTGTAATTTTCACCCTTCCCCCCCCCCCCCAAAGACTGCAAAACACCCCAATGAATTTTGGATAAATGGATATAAAATATTGAATACTTGGGCGGGGGGGGAGCTGCAAGTATGTTTAGAGAAAATGAACTTAAATGATTAATTCACTACTTCTGAAAATCAGAGCACTTCTTATGTGTCAAAGTAAAGATTGAAATACTTAACTTCTAACACTTCAGATTGCAAAATTATACCTCTTGACAGCTGTGCAATAGTGGGCACATGGGAAAAGAAAACCTCAATTACCACAGTAAATGTAGAATAAAATCAAATAATTATATTAGTCACAAGCAAACAAACAAGCCCTAGTAAGTAGTCCCCAAGTGCCAAAGAGAATATATTTTAAGTGCATACTTGAATTTTTGGCTACAATACCAGTTACGTACCCTAGTTTAAACAATAAATTTATCTATCAGGGCTGAAAAAGATAGACGCTAAATCACTTTGAAGAAGATGATGCTGACAATAATTTAAATGCTTAACTTCAGAAACTCCAGATATCAAACTGTTTTTGTTTTATACTATGCTTGTGGAAGTGAAATCTTGCCAAAAATAGTGTCTGCATCAGGCAGAGAGGTGGCAGAGAGCCATTGTTGGATTAGGGCCAGGGAATTATGGCCACCCAAAACAAAAGCTTAAAAGCCGAAAGTTTCATGGTAGATTCCAAAGGTTCCTCATAAAAGCTCTAATGTACGGACTTTTTTAATAATAATTTTTATTAAGTTTTCCATTTTAACAATCCAGTCAAATCACATTAAATATTCCACATTATACAAATACATATCATAAAATCCAAATATTTTGCCAAATTATAAATTTTTGTTGGGGCTTCCCATGCTTCAAGTTCAGTGGGGTCCAATCATCTTATCTTTTTACTTCCTTGAGTTTCCAAAAGTTCCTTCTTTGAATCCTCCTGTTGTTATCCTTCTTTCTTTTAATGTATGGACTTCATAAGGGATCTCTGCAATAACAGCGGATTCTAGAGAAAACTTTCCTTTTGGAAACTCTTCAAGGGAAGATGACCAGAGAGGGAACCATATTACCTAACACATTCACAATACTCTACAAAAAACCTGAATGATCCCATCTTTAAAACCGTAGGATGGATTTTGTTTAATATTGTGAAAGGGCAAGATATGAATATTTGAAATAAAATAATAAATACAGCTGTGTCTTCTATCACAGTTGGAGAGCATAGGTTTCGGAAACTGAGCGATCATTCAAGGAGTCCATGGCTTGAACTTCAGCTCTGAACTCGCTATGGGACTTTGGATGTGCCACTTTCCACTTCATCTCCTGCATCTATAATACAGGGATATATATACTTGCCCTCCAGGATTGTTTTTTAAGGACTGGGAAAATTGTGGAGTGCTTTGAACACTCTAAAAAGTGCTTCCCGACAGCCAATTTCCGTTGTCTTCAATTTTGTACAGTCAGTATTGCATCTGCTAAAACTACCAACCGTTCTCTCCCTAAGCCCCTTTCTCCACTCCTGCCCTTCATCCCATCCCATAATTACACTTCCGAATTGGTACAGCGATGCTGATTATTTTTAAGTGTTCATCCTATTATTTTTGAATTGTTATATTTCATGCTGTTCATCTGGCATGTTGTACTCCACTTTGAGCACGATTCTGTGGAAAAGTGGCATACAAATACACTCGAGGATGATGATATAAATTCAGGTAATGATAATTATTATTATTGAAAGACTAGCCAGGGGAGATGGAGGTATATTAGCTTTACAATTTAATATTCCACACATTTATCATATAAAAGGAAAATAATTAAAGAATCCAAATATTCCCCCCCCCCCTTATGACTTCTCTCAACTTCCCTTTCCGGTTCTTTGAATATTTGCTACTTCTGCTTAATTTCCAAGTTGTTGTTTCTTAACCTTTACCTTTGTTTTCTTAATTGCAACTGTTTACTCAAACCCTCCTATTGAGTCCAATTCTTTACGACGTTTCTGTAAACACAGCATAAACGGTTCCCAATCTTTTTTAAAGTCTCTATTGTCATTGTCTCTAAGTCCCCCCCCCCCTTGATATGTATTTTATTTCCAATAATAATAATAATAATTTATCTGGCTGAGTTTCCCCAGCCACTCTGGGCGGCTTCCAATCAAGTGTTAAAAACAATACAGCATTAAATATGAAAAACTTCCCTAAACAGGGCTGCCTTCAGATGTCGTTTAAAAAGAAGATAGCTGCTTATTTCCTATAATAATAATTTTATTTCCATTAAAAATTATACACCACTTGGTTAAAAAAAGCAAAAAACACCTCAGAGCGTTTTACACTGCTTCTTATAGAGGAAAGACATTGTTGGGCGCAGCTGGGCCTGGTCAGGAGCAGCCAGACCTTATCCCTGTGGTAGTGCTTTCCCTCCTCAGCATACCATATTATTATTATTATTACTATTATTATTATTATTATTATTATTATTTATATACCGCCCAAATCTCACAGGGCCTGGTTTACCAGGACACAGTACTCCAGAGAAGAGGAGAGGGAAGCCTCAGAAGCGCCTTATATTTTATGTCCCCTCACATTTAGCCAGGCCTCCATCACCCGAGGCCCAGAGGGCAGCACCACAAGGCCAGGCCTTTTCTGTGGTGGCTCCATTTGTGGGCTGCTCTCCCCAGGGAGGCTCGCCTGGTCCCTTCACTAACATATATTTCAGTTTCTCTCCAACCAGGCCTTGGGCTAACGGACCAAGCTGTGGCTTTGTAAACATGTTCGTGTTTGTTTTTATTGTTTATTTTGTATTCTCTGTTTGTGTTTTTCCGTTGCCCACCGGCCTGGGATCTTCGGGAAAAGGGCGGTATAAAAATGTAATTAATTAATGTAATTAATGTAAATGTAAATGTAATTAATCGCCCCAGCATGGGAGATGAAAATTAGTAACCCATCCTATTTCCCCCTACTTCACAATACGCAAGTGGACAACCAACACACACAGTCCCTTTCCTTCCTCCTCATCCTCCTTCGATGGCCCTCTCTCTTTCCCCAAGGCCCTGGCCCCAAGCAGCCCCTTTTCCTCTCTCCCTTCATCCGACCCCCCAAGGCCGCATCCCCCCACTTTCCTACCTTCCCCCTTCCGCAGACAGCTACACCAACTTGGGCACAGCTCAGCCGCCACTGGCCCTTCTCCCTTCCAGCCAATCCCAAGGCCTAGCGCTGCCCGGTTAGAATGGACGTGGGCGGGGGCAGTGAAGGCCTAGCAAGGGACTGTGCGCAGCTGGAGAAGGGGCAGGAGCCGTTTTAATATGGTATTTTATATATATATATATATATATATATATATATATATATATATATATATATATATAATCAACAACCTCAGATATGCAGATGACACAACCTTGATGGCAGAAAGTGAGGAGGAATTAAAGAACCTCTTAATGAGGGTGAAAGAGGAGAGCGCAAAATATGGTCTGATGCTCAACATCAAAAAAACGAAGATCATGGCCACTGGTCCCATCACCTCCTGGCAAATAGAAGGGGAAGAAATGGAGGCAGTAAGAGATTTTACTTTCTTGGGCTCCATGTTCACTGCAGATGGTGACAGCAGCCACGAAATTAAAAGACGCCTGCTTCTTGGGAGAAAAGCAATGACAAACCTAGACAGCATCTTAAAAAGTAGAGACATCACCTTGCCGACAAAGGTCTGTATAGTTAAAGCTCTGGTTTTCCCAGTAGTGATGTATGGAAGTGAGAGCTGGACCATAAAGAAGGCTGATTGCCGAAGAATGGAAGCTTTTGAATTCTGGTGCTGGAGGAGACTCTTGAGAGTCCCATGGACTGCAAGAAGATCCAACCTCTCCATTCTGAAGGAAATCAGCCCTGAGTGCTCACCGGAAGGACAGATCCTGAAGCTGAGGCTCCAAGACTTTGGCCACCTCAGGAGAAGAGAAGACTCCCTGGAAAAGACCCTGATGTTGGGAAAGATGGAGAGCACAAGGAGAAGGGGACGACAGAGGACGAGATGGTGGGACAGTGTTCTCGAAGCTACCAGCATGAGTTTGACCAAACTGTGGGAGGCAGTGGAAGACAAGAGTGCCTGGCGTGCTCTGGTCCAGGGGGTCACGAAGAGGCGGACACGACTAAACAACAACAACAACAGCAAAAATGGTAATTTGGGGGAGAGGTGAGCAACTAGCCCGGCAGGCACTCATGGCAGCACCCTGGGGACTTCGGGGGGCCAGCAGATTCACAGGTCATTTGCAACTCTTTTTAATTTTGAAACAAGTGTGTGGCATTGTGTTGCACAGTAGCTGAAAGAATTAGATTGCTTTCCATGAGAAGGAACGTTCCTCCATCAGATGTAATCTGGGGACAACCATGCCATCAATCTGCAGCAGAGGAAGAAAGCTAGGAAGCAAGGCCACCCCAGCCCTTCAAGCGCCTCCTCTCTGTCAACTGTTTCTGTTCCTCGTGTTCATTAACTATAATAATATTGTTACACGCCAACCCAGTCTCCGCAGCAGTGTGAGAATCAAGGGATACTAAGCACGCTTCCCAGGGTATCTGTTTCCTTTTGGAATAATGAGGCACAGTGGAGTCTGTGGTGTCTTTATGATATGTGGTTCATTTACACATATATGCAATCCAATGGAGCATCACTTTCCAAGAGGTACTGGCCTCTCCCATAGCCACAGCACTGGATTCAAAACAGACATTCTGCTTTTTTTTTTTTATAATAATATTTATTCAAGTTTTCAAACATTAACAACATCAAACAAACATTCAACAGAAAAAAAAACAAAAAAAACAATAACAACAATTCATATAACAAACATCAAAAACAAGAAAAAACCAAAAAGAAAAAGAAAAAGAAAAAGAAAATATAAAAATAACACTAAAAAGATACTTTTTCTTACATTGTAACTTTCAATACCTTATTTTCTTTGCTTCCACCCACCTTCCCTTCTTGTATTCTTATTTTTAAAAGCTAATTCAGCAAATCATCAATTGCTTATATTCAACTTTCATCCTTCCCATTAGACATTCTGCTTTTTTTACTTTCTCTCCAGCTCACTGCTTAGTAACTGTTCCTTAACTCCTAACTGCCATTCTAAACTCTAACCCGTTAGACTAAACCCTTGGCTTTTATCCCCTGAGGGAGGGAGGGAGTGGGGTTGCCGTATTTCAAAAAGCAGAATTCCTCACACCCGCAAAGTTGGAAACAGAGGCTTATCAGTGAGTCCATCATACCACTTGGGTCTGTTGTAAAAACGCAGGAGTCTGCTTATTTCCTGGTTCTAACATTCCAACTTTGATTCAGTTCTAACACTAACTTAATCCAGAATTCAGGGTGTCTTACACCACAGATTCAAACCATTTGAAGCTTTGATAACTGCTGCCTGAGCTGCCTGGTTTTTGACTTCCCTCCTCATCCCTTCTGTGGCATGTCTTTTCCATTGTAAGCTTTTTGGCTTAAAGTAACGTGTGAGTGAAGCCTGTCTTCCACGTTGTTGGAGATTTCTCACCTGGTTATTGACAGTGAAAGACGCTGCATGCTACGTACAGCAGAGAGCACCATTTCCTGCTGCAAAGCAGCCACTGCCTCCTCCTAACTACGTAGCTGAGCAAATATGTTGCTACACACCTGCATAACCTGTTCATAGGGGTATGATATGCTAATCGATGTGGCTGAGGAAATGACTTCTAGCATTGCGGTGGAACAAGAATCTTTAAGTCAGGATCGAGAAAGACTCTTTGTTCTGCGGTGATGAATGAAGAAGGGATGTGCCGACTGACAACGTTGTGTAGGGAGCCCTTAGGATTCCAAATATAAGAAGAATAGGATTTGCGGTAAGGACTGAGAAACTTTATCAGAGATGTGTGAAGGAGGTACTGGGATGGAGTGTTGCTTTGGAGGAAGGCTGGGCTGCCTCTAACCATCGTTTGTGCTCAGCCTCTCCAATGAGACCTTTTCTCATCAGAAAGAATAAATTTGGTATAAAATGTTCTTTGGGCCTGTTGGGGCTAGATTGTGGATTTATGTCAAGTATTTGAACATGATTCTAAACCAGAATGTCACAAAATGGAAGCAGTTTGCATGAGGGACCAGTTCTTGTTTGTAAATTCCATTTCACTGCACTCTGCACCAATTGGTTTCACCCAGAACCAGATTTCTTGCTATCTCTGTTTATTAAATAAAAAATGATCAGGACATATGACAGGAAGAATTCTCAGGCAGAATAAGCAGATTTAAGTAACTCTACCTTCTGATTCTCTTTTGCAAATGCCTCCCCTATATTAACATTCCAAAGGAAACATGGAGCTGGGGGACCCATGTTTTCTTTGCAGAGTGCAGTTATATCCTGGGAGACTAGAAAAGATCAAGCAGCCTTTGCTATCATCCC
The DNA here is from genome assembly GCA_034642415.1 of Podarcis siculus. Classification (NCBI taxonomy): domain Eukaryota; kingdom Metazoa; phylum Chordata; class Lepidosauria; order Squamata; family Lacertidae; genus Podarcis; species Podarcis siculus. The sequence goes on along the minus strand of JAXCMG010000032.1, from coordinate 1,108,338 downwards.
ATGTTTCTGCCAGGCTTATCTTTTGTAATTGAGAAACTTCTGACTTCCCCAGAATAAGAGAGACTGCTCTGTGGGAGCAATATACTTTTCTCCTAGTTGTGTGTGTTGGCAGGAACCTGAAATACTGGCTTAACCAATGCATAACCTATGATACAAATAAAATAGCATGATCCCATTCGAGGACAGAGTTCAAAAGAACTGAATGAGTAATGAAGAGTAATGAGTCAGAATGGCATGTATCACCAGCAGAGAACTTCTATTTGCTGGACCCAGAAATATAACTCAGTAATCATAGCCTTGGACAGGCTATGAGGCAGCAGGTTAGAGATATCAGAAAACCCTGCAGTGTCAGGGGGGGGAGAGGAGTAGTTGCCAGGTTAATGACACATAATCAATAATTTGTTCCAGTTTTCAAGGTGTTGATGAATTCTGACAAGCTTTGTGACACCTTCAAAGTTTTGCTGTGTGGTTTCTGTTTTCTCAATCTTGCAGACTATTATTTGAAGTGTTAGTATTGGTATCCGAGAAAGAATAGCTTCAAGCGGTGGTTGCAAAGTGAATTAGCCTCAAAGGGAGTAAATAAGAGAGGCATGTTGAGCAGGTTTTACATGAAACCCTTGAAGGAAATTGGAACACTTCACTGGGCAGCTTCTTCCATTGCCAAACTGCTTAGATAATCTAGGGAATTATTCCTAGTGCTTAACCTGCTAGCTTTCTTCTCAGTTGATTTAGAATACAGTAATTGCTGCTGTCATCATCTACAGAAACATATGTGGTTGTGCCCTGGAGTTTGCAGCCTAGAGTAGGCAACTTTTCAAACTGATACTGTATGTGAAAAGGTGAGAAGGAAGTTCTTGCACTCACCTGCTGTGAGTAAAGGACTGCTCTTGAAACTGTGTTACATTTTCTCCTAATCCACAATAGATGGGCATGTTCAAACAAAAGCATTAGAGCATTCAGAATGGAAAAGTTCTTGTCTGCACAGGTAAGTTTGCTAAAGGTGTAGTCAGTGTCCTTCTGGGGTAGATCCAAGCCTTCATCTTTTAAAACAAACATTCAAGCACATATATAGCAGTTCAGCCAAGAGATCAACACAGCCTTGTCCTATCCACTTGCGTCTGTTCAGGGGACATTGGTGAATGGAGAATGTTTATATAGTATCTAGATAAAAATATGAGGAAGTGTTGCTGTGACTACTTGGGCAATAGAATATTGATGTGCAAAAGCTGCACGCACCCTGGCCAGTGCACAGATAAGAGCTTTTCAGGTATCTCACTGCCAATCGCAAATCCTACCTTGGTAAGGGCTTTTTTGAAAACATCACCTCTAAATCAGCACTAAATTGCTTTCCTTCATAGAACTGTTCTATTGTATCACATATGCTGATAATTAGTTTAGCAGAAACCGGCCTGAGATATAACAGATCACTTTGCAAATGGTGGAAGTTTTAATTAATAATAAACTAGTAAACTGGATTGATTACAGGTCTTTTGATGAATGCTTCTGATTCTGTTGCATAACTTTCTAAAACTTCCCTATAGAAGTTTTTTTTTTTGGTAATATTGACTTTAATCGTTGAAACTATTCTGAATATAGAACTGTAAACCATTACTTTGATTACTTTATGGGTAGGTTTATACATCCCACTTTTTAAGGATTAGAATTTTATTCTGTTTTTCTGTGATTAATGTTCACAGCTCTCTTTAATGCATTTATGCAATCACAGATTCTTCTTAATTGTCAATAAATCCATCTCTTTTACCATTTGGGAAGGTGTGTGTGTGTGTGTGCGCGTGTGCGTGTGCGTGTGCGTGTGCATGCAAATGTTAACCATGGACAGATTACAGATTAGATTGTGAGTACCGTTTGTTTATTTTATACCTAATAACTTGGAAACATGGCGAAAGTCATTATTATTCCTGCTTAAAATGTTTTCATTTGCAACATTTTGGAGTGTCAGAGTAATGTTTCGTCTTATTATTTGTTTTCTATGTTGAAATGGCATTAGATTGATAAAGAATAATGTATTTCATATATCTTTACACTGGACCTATGAAATTGTCAAAAGTATACAGTACAGTGTCTGTAGATGCAGCTTGCAGGCACAAATATTTGGTGGAGAAGCAGATGGTAACTCCTATATCAGGAAAAATGTAGCATGGAGACAATGGACTCTGTTTTTGTCACCATGCAGTTCGCAGGTGGCTGTTGTGTTTGTCTGTGATGCACAAAGAGCTTAACATCAGGCTTGTAGTGCAGCATTTGCCTTTATCTACATCACTTGCAGTGATGTTTCTTTTTACTTCATGTGTTTTTATCTGATCCCCCCCCCCCCATTGCAGAAGCATGGCTTGTGTCTGCTTATCTTAGATTATTCTGGTACAGCTGGACCATTCTAGGCAATATGGTTTGCTTCAGTCATCCTGGAATCTGTCCTTTTTAAAAAAAAAAAACTTCATTACTCTTTGTCATGAACTTCGATGTTGTTGTTGCGAACCCACTTTGAATGCCACTTCAGAAAAGATGCATGTAAACTTGACTTACTTTTTTTAAAAAAAAAAGCTTGTAAAAATAGTTCTGAAGTTATTTTTGTACTATTATGTGAAACAAAGAGACTCTTCTGATGAATATGTGGATCATGCAATCTCACAGACTTTAAATAAGGAGGGGGAGGAATAGGAGGACCTTTAGAATTGGGTCTGGAAGTGTGCTGAGGGCCTGCAAGATATCAGGGGCACAACAAACTCAGTCCAGTCTACATGTTTTTGAAGTTCATTTTTTCGATCATTTGTTGTTTATATAGCACCATCAGTTTACATAGTACTTAACCGAAGTTACTCAATAATATAAGTAAAAACAAAAAACAGAACCACCCAAGTCCTTGTGAAGGAGCTTTTAAAGTCTATAAACTGAAACAACAGTTGCAATTCATTAATGTTTAGTTGTTTTTAATGTTTTTTAGTGATCCTTGTTTTTATTTGTAAGCCGCTGTAAGTCCCATCAGGGGAAAGGTGCAGTGTGTATGTGTGTGTGTGTGTGTGTGTGTGTGTGTGTAGATATGGTAAAGGACCCCTGGACGGTTAAATCCAGTCAAAGGCAACTATGGGGTTGCGCCGCTCATCTCACTTTTAGGCCGAGGGAGCCAGCATTTGTCCACAGACAGCTTTCAGGGTTATGTGGCAAGCATGACTAAACCACTTCTGGCACTACGGGACACCATGACGAGTGCCAGAGCGCATTGAAATGCTGTTTACCTTCCCACCACAGTGGTACCTATTTATCTACTGGTTCTGGTGTGCTTTCGAACTGCTAGGTTGGCAGAAACTGAGACAGAGCAACGGGAGCTCATCCCATCACAGGGATTGGAACCGCCAACCTTCTAATCGGCAAGCCCAAGAGGCTCAGTGGTTTAGACCACAGCGCCACCCGCGTCCACTACTACAACTACTGCCACTAATAGTAACAAATCCTCTTGTGACAACTGTATAGAGTCTTCATTTGATGAGCTTGGCAAACATCCAGACTTCCTCCCAACTTGGAAGCTTCAGCAGTGGGCAGCGATCCCCACCACCACCCTGCCCCAAAGTTGGGGGGAAGGCTTAGGACTGTTTGGCAGCTGTGTCTTCAAACTGCAGGACCAAACTGGCGACATATGCACACACTGACCTTTCCTGCTGCCAGATTGGTAGTGTTGGTTGCTGCTGGCAACAGTGACTAATAGTATACACTCTTTGCCAGCCTGGAAATGGACAGGAAGAGTTGGGCTCCATGGCCTGAAAGCACTCACAGCACCTTCAAGCTAGTGGCTCCTGAAAGCACACACCTGCCCATCTAGCCAATCCATTGGTGAAGGCAGAAGGGGGTTTCATAGGCAAGGAGAGACTGTCAAGTCAACTACAATTTTCAATTTTTGAGCAAGGTCATCCCAACTTTTTTTTACTCCCACAAATAATTCATGGGATTCACTATCAGCTCTGGGCCTAGATAACTTTTTTGTTGTTGTTTAGTTGTTTAGTCGTGTCCGACTCTTCGTGACCCCCTGGACCAGAGCATGCCAGGCACTCCTGTCTTCCACTGCCTCCCGCAGTTTGGTCAAACTCATGCTGGTAGCTTCGAGAACACTGCCCAACCATCTCCTCCTCTGTCGTCCCCTTCTCCTTGTGCCCTCCATCTTTCCCAGCATCAGGGTCTTTTCCAGGGAGTCTTCTCTTCTCATGAGGTGGCCAAAGTACTGGAGCCTCAGCTTCAGGATCTGTCCTTCCAGTGAGCACTCAGGGCTGATTTCTTTAAGAATGGGTAGGTTTGATCTTCTTGCAGTCCATGAGACTCTCAAGAGTCTCCTCCAGCACCAGAATTCTTCGGCGATCAGCCTTCTTTATGGTCCAGCTCTCACTTCCATACATCACTTCTGGGAAAACCATAGCTTTCACTATACAGACCTTTGTTGGCAAGGTGATGTCTCTACTTTTTAAGATGCTGTCTCAGTTTGTCATTGCTTTTCTCCCAAGGAGCAGGCGTCTTTTAATTTCGTGGCTGCTGTCACCATCTGCAGTGATCATGGAGCCCAAGAAAGTAAAATCTCTCACTGCCTCCATTTCTTCCCCTTCTATTTGCCAGGAGGTGATGGGACCAGTGGCCATGATCTTCATTTTTTTGATGTTGAGCTTCAGACCATATTTTGCGCTCTCCTCTTTCACCCTCAATTAAAAGGTTCTTTAATCCCTCCTCACTTTCTGCCATCAAGGTTGTGTCATCTGCATATCTGAGGTTGTTGATATTTCTTCTGGCAATCTTAATTCCGGCTTGGGATTCCTAAATGTAATTAGGAACATTTATGACAGATGGATCTCATTGGCTACTTGGGGGTGGCATTTTTCAGTGGCATGGAAGGAGATGAGCAGGGAGGGAGGCTGATGTTTTTGTGCCCTGTTGCATGTGGACTTCTGATCTGTTCCAAGAATGCTCCTCTTGTGTTCTGCCCCCCCCCCCCAAGAACAGACAAGTGTGAAAGATACTGCTTTCATAGTCAACAATTAAGTCTTTGCATCTTGCGTTTGTTTTGCTTCTGTCACAAGTCATTTTGCAGCCTGAAAACTCCCCACCTTGCTAGGGTAAATGTTTTAAGAATTACTGTTGTGCCATGCAGATAACATCTATTTCCTTCTTCGCATGTTTCACTCTGCTTCATGCCTCATTTTTGTATGCATGTGCACTGCCTACACATAGCTGTTCAGGTATACAACTGCATGTGTCTGTCTCATGTGGTGGGGTGGGTGTGACTTTGTTTGTGATGTGGCAGATTTATTTAGCTTGTTTGTTCACAGGGTGAGTTCAAAAGATTTGGAATGATACTTTATTGACTTCCTTATCTGACTTTGGCTGTTTACTGACCTAGGAACCACTCCCCAAAAATGTAGGTTTTCTACTTTCTACTTACCCATTGTTCTGTAAGCAAAAGCAGTCCCACTGTGAGATTAAACATTCTATTAAACATTTTTTTAAAAGGGGAAATTATTACGGTCAGGTTAGTTTCAGAGGCCAGTGTAAGACAGACCACTGTAAAGCCTTAAGTGCTAAATGAGTGTCAATGTGTTAAATGAGGCCAGGTAATGATTACTGGAATGAGAGTAGGAGTATTGCATGTATACCAGAGTGTTAGTATTTCCATCATGTCAGTGAGTATGAAAATGTAATTGAAAATAAATATAATAAAAGATTTCAAAACCAAAAAATCTCTATTATCAGGGAGGTAATATATAAATGATTCAGGGCATAGTGGGGCCGTCTTTAGCATATGCAGCACTGGGGTGCAAAAATTCACCCAGTGCCCCCAATTTGGGAGGCGGGGCGCAGCTCAAAGCTGTAAACCTTTTTTAAGAGGGGCAGCTCAGACTTGTTGAGGTTTTGAGGAAGGGGACAGCAAATACCACTAACATGAAAAAGTAAAACAGCTGCAATACCTCCGTCTTTCCATTTTTGCGATCATGCTAAAATGAAAGATACCACTATTACAAAATGACAGCTGATCCATGTAGAGCATAGCACAGATCCATACACAAGGGTCTTACATTGCACATTTAGACAGCTAAGAATAATTCCTAGTAACAGAATCGTTTTCAAACCCTTCAAACTCCCATTACCCCTGGCCATTGGCCATGTTTGCTTGGGCTGATGGGAGTTGTAGTTCAGCAATATCTGGAGGGCCAAATGTACCCTAGCCCTGGTCTGGAACATTTGCTGTGTCAAACCAAATTTCAACTAAATGTAGGTCCTTATTCAAAATGGTCATTGAAGTAGAGCAACTAGCTTCTTGTAGGCTGTACTAATTAGGCACTGCAAGTTGCTATTGTTTGATCAGTTTCTATATAATTGTATTATAAAATTATTTAGTCTGGATAGTTGTTGTTGTTTAGTCGTTTAGTCGTGTCCGACTCTTCGTGACCCCCTGGACCAGAGCACGCCAGGCACTCCTGTCTTCCACTGCCTCCCGCAGTTTGGTCAATCTCATGCTGGTAGCTTCGAGAACACTGTCCAACCATCTCGTCCTCTGTTGTCCCCTTCTCCTTGTGCCCTCCATCTTTCCCAACATCAGGGTCTTTTCCAGGGAGTCTTCTCTTCTCACGAGGTGGCCAAAGTCTTGGAGCCTCAGCTTCACGATCTGTCCTTCCAGTGAGCACTCAGGGCTGATTTCCTTCAGAATGGAGATGTTTTATCTTCTTGCAGTCCATGGGACTCTCAAGTCTAGACAGTACTGTTACTCAATTTCTTAAGTGCTCGTGTGAATGAACTTGAATTTTTATTTCTAAATTCATAGTACTCTCTCTTTTTTTGTATATGCCAATGAAATCTGTATTTTTCCTATGTCCACTGCTGGAATTTCAAAAACTTTGCACCTGTAAAATATATTTGTTTTCATTTTTTGCTTAACCCTTTATATTTGTGTAGTGGACTCCAACAACCGATGAAGAGCAGGCCAAATTTGACCAAACATGGCAGGAGAAATAAGGAGGGTCTCGCGCACACTGCTGGACTGTCAGAAGAATGATGAACTGTGTGGTAAGAATGAAAACGGCTTTCTCTCTTTTAGTGCACATGCTGAGTTGCAGCAAATCAATAGTTTATAGAAAATGTTTTCTGGCTTAGTTGGACAATTCTATCAGCCTTCCTTAATCAAAACGATCTTGCAAGATGGGCCTTTGATGTGATCCAGCCGGGCTCTTCTTAACGTTCTTACGTGTTCTCATCTTCTTATGTGCTAGCCTGCATTGTGTCTTCCCTTAACTGTTTCAGCTAAGCTCAATATGTACAACCAAGTAGAATGTGTAACTGTAATTTGTTTATTTTAAACAATATATTCATAAGCAATGCCCTTGGCAAACCAATGATAATAGCTACCTTCAAGGCAGAGAAGAGCAGCAGAGAGATGGCTCCCTGGCCCTTTCCACAAGTCAAAAATCATACATGGCTATGGATAACAAAGAAGTACTATAATTTTGTGGTTTCCCACTAATTATGTACTGAAGTCTAAAGTCAGTAAACCCAAAAGCAATTCTGGTGGATTGGGACCCTGGGGAGTCAGGGCATGTGGCTTCCAGAAAATGGAATATGGAATAAATTAAATGTCATTTTATTTAATGGCCCTTCCACCATTTCTAAAAGATCACAAGCTTTTGAGCTGAAAATTATCTTTAGGCATAGGTCTTTACAGCAAGTAAGCGTTTTGTTTTTAACATGTTCAAGGTCAAGATGTTCACAAGTTATCGTGACTATACTGCAGTCTGAGAAGCCAGAATAATCTTAACTTGATAGATCGTTTGGCCTGTCATTTCTGTCCTTGTGAGAGATGCTTTTGTTGCAGAGAGCGAGAGAACAGCTTGAATAAGTCTTGCGCTGCACACCTGCTTGTGATGAGCCAGATGAACACCAGCTATTATAACTTTTATTATCATTTGCTATTTCCATTGACAGTTGTCCGAGAGAATCAGACTGAAGTAATCATTGTGCCAGTCCTCTTGATAGGGGTATTTGTCATTATCTTAAGTGTCATCCTTTGGCTCCATTACCAGAGCATGAAGGCAAAGCAGCAGGATTCTCCAGAGTCCAGAGAAGAAGGTAAGGACAGCTGTCAAAATTGCCAGGTGGCAGGAAAAGAAACTTGGAGGGATAGTCATGATGGCTGTATGCCACTTCCAGGATCGTGTGCTGTGCTCCTCTGATTACCAGTTGCTGGGAAACAGCTATACAGTACAGTACTTTATCTGAAGACCTTGAGGTGGCTAAGATCTTGAATTTTCAAGTCATACCCTAAGACCTGACACATCCCTACAGATCTGAGAACATGCCACCTTCTTACTTAGAGTCCTGTTCATGTGCTGCCTCAACATAGCTTCCATAGCTCTCTTCCACCATGAGGTTAATCTAGAACAGGCTTCCTGAACCTCAGCCTTCCAGATGTTTTGGGCCCACAACTCCCATGATCCCTAGCTAGCAGGACCAGTGGTCGGGGTGATGGGAATTGTAGTCTCAAAACATCTGGAGCACCAAGGTTGATTTGGAAGCCTGATGTAGAATGCATCTGAATCACCAGCTGGAGATGTGGTGATAGTTCCATTGCTGCATGCCATACATTATTTTGGGGCATTGTTTAAACAACAATTTTCTATTGATAAATAAGGAGTCAATGTTTTATATCGGCTATTTGTGTTGCAAGAACATCTGTCTTTTTGAAATCCTGTTTTAAGATATTTCCCAGAACAGAGGGTTAGAGAGTACATGGCTAAAACTAAAATGTAAGGGGTGGCAAGTGGGAAATACCTGCTCTGTGTTTCACCACAAGTTTTACATTTGCTAACAGGTCATGTCCCAGTATCAGAAAAGAAGAAAAGACCAGGGAAAACGGTCAGCATATTAGAACATACTACCATCCAATTAAATGAGACAACCAGGAGTTCCTTGCTTAAAACTGCAGCCTTAACCTTCAAGGAGCTGGAGATTCCACATGAGAAAATATCCTGGGAGTCACTGAAGCTTATAAGAAATGGCAGCTTTGGGGGAATCTACAGAGCAGAGCTGAAGACCAGCAACCCTGGGAAAACTCAGTCAGTCTTACTGAAGGCCTTGAAAGGTAACGCGAATGCCATCCAGCTTCATACAGGCCTGGAAATTTTAACTTTTCATTTATTTGTGTGCCTCTGTCTTATTGTGGGAGCTTTGCACTGAACTAGCAAGACCCGTCTACTCTATACAAAGAAGTAACATTGGTGCTTTGATAGTGTAGAATCCATACCTTCTGTTCAGTCCTGCATCTGCAACTGCATTGTTGTTGTTGTTTAGTTGTTTAGTTGTGTCCGACTCTTCGTGACCCCCTGGACCACAGCACGCCAGGCACTCCTCTCTTCCACTGCCTCCCGCAGTTTGGTCAGGCTCATGCTGGTAGCTTCGAGAACACTGCCCAACCATCTCGTCCTCTGTCGTCCCCTTCTCCTTGTGCATAGAACACTGCAAAACCCTCTGCAGGAATATCCAACAGGTCGGTTGCGATCTACTGGTAGATCTCTGCGATGTTTTGGTAGATCACGGTCGATCTCTGACTCCCTTTCCTCTGCATTGGTAAATCTGACTCCTGCCTTACCCCCTCGCCCCACACTCCATTGTTGTTTGAACTCAGGAAGGGAAGATGGAGCTCCCTCTGTGTGGCTGTTTTCATCCATAGCTTTTGTGAGTGACCCCAACTTCCCTTGTCTCCCCCCCCCAAGAACAGAACTCCCCCTCCACAAAAAAACTCAACTTCAAGCTGAACCTCCCCACAAAACTGGTCTTTCCTCCTCCCCGACAAAGCTCAACAAGTTTGAGCTGAACCCCTAAAAAACGGGGGTAGATCACTGCCAGATTTTAATTCTGAAAGTAGATCGCAGTCTCTTGGGAGGTGGCCACCCCTGCAGAGGGTTTAACATACTTGATGTGGTGTTTAGCTATGCTGCTCTGCAAAGGCTCCTTGTGTGAGTGTGTGTGTGTGTGTGTTGCTGTTGCAAGCCATTTTCTTTTCCATCCAGGCTCAGAGACCAGTGCTAGAGCCTCTGAAGCTTTTTCTCTTCAGTTCTAGCACAAAAATGGTTCCTATTCTTTTGTGTATGAGACCTAGCTGGGGGGTGTGTGGAATTTAGAAGCAAGAAGAAAATGAGAATCCATCTGTTTTCTGCTTCTCGGTGGAGCTTAAGGTAATAGCGCTGCTCTGGTCAAAATGCCTGAGAGATTTTAGGTGTTAACATCTGCTAAAACAACTCAATTCTGGCAGAACATCAGAACATTCTGGGGCCTCTCTGAACCAGAGTAGGCCTTCCTTTCTTCCTTCTTACCTTCCCAAAGGAGAATCATTAAGAGCATGGGTAGGAAAACTAAGGCCCAGGGTTATTTGTGCGGCATAGGAATTCGTTCATTTTAATTTTTCCCCAAAATATAGTTTCCCCCCCCCCCAAGGTTTGAGGGACAGTAGACTGGCCCCCTGCTGAAAAGGTTTGCTGACCCCTGATTAAGAGAGTCATACCAGCGTCTCTCACTCCTTTTTAACTTCCCTTTCAGAGTCTGCCAGCCCCCATGAAATTAAAGATTTTATGGAAAGGATTAAGTTTTATCAGTTTCTTGGTAATCACGAAAACATCGTTAAGTTAATAGGGTGTTGTGTGCACCAGATGCCTCTTTACATGATATTGGAGGATGCTTCCAACGGAAATCTTCTGAACTTCCTTTGGACCTGCCGCAGGGTAAGTCTTAAGAAAGGCTGTGCCTAGCTAGATCTGATCGGTCTCCAATATATTGTACTGTAATATAGTCCGTACAGGTGAATTGTTGCCATAGGAGTTCATGACCAGAGAGTCTGCTGGAAGTGGGCATGTCTTTCTTCTCCCCTTCCCTGGCTGGATATGATATCACCAAGGTGTGTGTATATGTTTAAAAGAGAGCAATAGACAGATGAATCTATGGAACACACAGGAGATTTGACTTGCTCTCTGTGAGTACTGAGGAACCTTAATGGGAGAACAGGATCCACTGGAGATCTAATGCTGTGAACTTTTCATCTTGAGCTTAGCCTCTATAGATGTGTAAGTAAGTGTGCCATCACAGTTATATTCAGCCCAAGGAAAGCACCCCAAGGTACATTCTGGAACCCTAAAAGTTCTCACCGTTCAGAAACTGTGATGCAACTAACAATAATAAGTAACTGCGTCCTAACTATAAGGACCGTGGGAATAGATATGTAGCAGTACAGTAAACAATTGAGCTAAAATCTATGCAACCAATACCTGGAGTGGATGTGTGCAAAAAAGTGTATATTTTAAAGCTACAATTTTGCTGAGGATCTGGGAACATAATAGCTGGGGGTGCAGTAACTATAGCAATTTGGGGAATGTGACACTTTCTGATTAAGGAGGAGGAGTACAGAAACAGTTTGGAGTTGAAGGTCAGGGGTAGGCAACCTAAGGTCCATGGGCCACAAGCGGCCCACAAGGGCCATTTAACTGGCCCACGAGCTGCCCCCAAACCAAGCCACCCGCTCGGCTAGTCCCCACTCACTGCGCTAAACCAGCACAGCACAGCGCAGGGACTCGCTTCTGCGGCGCTGAAAATCGCATCTGTGCATGTGCAGACACTGGAAATTGCGTCTGCGCAGACACCAGAAATCACGGGTGCACACACTCACACTCACACACAATCTGGCCCACAGAAGGATCTTCGCTGGAGTGAACCGGCCCAGGCTAGGTAGCCTTGCTGACCCCTGTTGAAGGTTGTACTTAGAACTTTAGACGCCCGTCTGTTTCCAGGTGCACTCCTGTTCATGTGTGGCTACCTGTTGAGACACAGGGCTGCCTATGCAAGGCCATCGCTCCCTTTTCCCTGGGTGCCCTCCTAGTCAATCTCCAATTTAGGGTCAGCCGTGTTCCCTGCTGCTCTTTCAGACCTGTCTGAGCACATCTCTCCAGGTGCCTTCTAACGTGAAAGACACCACTGCCCCTTTTCTGAAGGAAACAATCTGGTAGCATTGTCCCTCCTGTCTCACTACCTGGGGAAGCAGTGAGTGTATATCAAACCACCTGTTTCTGTCTTGCTAGGATGTGGTGACCATGGACGGATTGCCGCTTGATCTTACAGAGAAACAGGTCTATAAAATTGGACAACAAATTGCGTCAGCTCTGGTAAGTTTATTAATTAAGCCCAGCCCCACCCACAACTGGCTTTCTTCAGAGCATGAGTGTAACACCCACTCTAGGTAATTTGTTTGGTTCACAAGAGACATAAAATGTCTACTGAATGGACTATGCATTGGCTAAACTTATCGGAAGAATAAGAAATCAAGACGACAAACTTTTTATTAAGGAATGGAAATCGTTTATTGAATATTTGCAAATAAATTGCAAACAATTGCAAACAAATTAAGACATTAGCAGTATTATTTTAAAGATTTGCAGTTATTAGCAATATTATTGTAAAGACTTGCAGTTTCTAAAACATATATGAAATAGATGAGGAAAAGAATAAATAGTTAATTGGGATATGCAGAAGAAAAGAAAAAGAGGATAAATTCATGGAACTGCTGGAAGAGGGGAAGGGAAGTCAAGGTTTGATATGTGAGAATTATTTTTGTTGCTGTTGAAATGTTTATTTGTAATAAACTTAATAAAATAAAATAAAATGTCTACTAAAGTCTTTGAAGCTTGGACCCACGCCTGCCGATGTAACAATGCTAGGGGAGGCTGCAACTTCGTGACAGAGCACATGATCTGCGTGCAAAGTTTCTAGGTTCAATACCTGGCATGTCTGGGAAGGGCTGAGAAAGACACATTCCTGTCTCCTGAAGAGTCACTGGCAGCAAGGAGACAGTGCTGAGCAGATGGACCATTGGTCCAAGGAGATTCCTATATTCCTAACACAACTGGAAGAAAACCTCTGGGTGCTGCTGCATTGCAAAGGATAAATACTGTATGAAACAATTTCATGCCTACAGCTAGGAAAATACAGCCTTGCAAGAGATAAATACTGTATGAAACTAGGAAAATACTAACCAAACCTTCTCCCCACCCCAAGATAACTGATTTCCTGTTGTAAAACCTAATTTGATTGTGTGTGCTGAATATCTGATCAGACTTGCCAAATCTAGATGTAAGTGTTGATGCATACTTCATGTTAAAACAGGGAGAGGTGCTCTCAGTCTAGCAGCTGACAACATATCATTTCTAAATTTTCCAGGATTTTCTTCAGGGGAAGAAACTATTTCATGGTGATGTGGCAGCCAGGAATGTCCTAATTGGCAATGCATTTACTGTGAAGCTCTGCAGACTGGGACTGGCGTACAGAGGCCACACCTGCGGTCCCAGCTCCATCGCACAAACCGTTCCACTCAAGTGGCAGGCTCCAGAGCGACTCATGAAGAAACCACCCAACATCAAGGCAGACATGTACGGGTCCATTCAGATATCTCATAAGCTAGGCTTGTTGGTCAAAGGCCTGCCAGAGTACGCCTGCCTATTTTTCAACAGATGTAGGCGTATTTCCAGCTGGTAATTTGACTGCTTCAGCCCAAACTATAATATTGGGTTACTCAACTGCACTGTTGGCTGTTGGTTTGGTCATTTCTTTCTGCTACAACAAGACTACACAGCCACCCCTCCGGAGACTCAAGGCTGAAACAAATCAGTTGTTTTATTGATACACATTTCTTCCTTCAGAGAATAATATTTTCTTCATAATTAAATTAATATCATGAACTTTGAAGAAAGACATAGTAACCTAAAGGAAAATGCAATACACTAATGTAACACAGAAAATAACACAGATTGAAAATGGCATAAGCTTAATATTACGAGTGTACTGAGGAGGCAATCAATCAGATTAATTAGAATAAGAATCCTTGCTACTTCCTATGCTAATTGAATTGAACATTTGGCTTGTTTCTGTTCACCTAGTTTCCAAAATGGCTTTATAAACTTCCTAGCATTTTGGAATAAAGTTCCATTATCCAACCAGTGCCATAGTTTAAGGATGCTGCTATCTTTAGCCAAAAGTGAGAACGTCTGAAGGTGAGAAGGTGTTTGAGTGAACGAATAAGTGTACGAATGATTGAACGAATGAAATTCCGAATGTCCTCTTACATTGATCTGTGACTGGAATAGAGTTTTTAAACCTTTTCCATCACTTACGGTGGTGCAAATTGACACAAGTCACTTTGACAAGCTCCAGCAAAACAATCCAATAATGTTATGATGCCACATCCTCTGTGCTGCTGATGTTCTCTTTAGGATTTTATTAGGTATGATATTTTCGTTACCCATATCATCAGGTCCTCAGCACTCAGGATGCCAGGGTCTCACATTGACTATCGCTGTGGTTCAGCAACAGCTCCTCCTAGCTTGCAGAGAGTTGAACTTTTCCAATGCACACCCATCAGGACTCCCCGGGTGCTTGCTGAAGTTGGTGGCCCCTTGAATTTGGTACGGCCCAGACTAACCTTAAGGTACCGTATTTTTCGCTCTATAGGACGCACCTTGTGTCTTGCTCTCCCGGCTTCAGTAAAAGGAACCCAAAGCCTTTGGAGCGCAGCGCGAGGTCCCGCTGCGCTCCAAAGGCTTCAGGCGGCTATCCCTGAAGCCTGGAGAGCGAGAGGCTTCAGCAAAAGCAACACGTAGCCTCCGGAGCGTGGAGGGAGCGCTTTGGAGGCTTCGCATTGCTATCGCTGAGGCCAAGGAGCCTGCATTCGCTCCATAGGACGCACACACATTTCCCCTTAATTTTTGGAGGGGAAAAGTGCGTCCTACGGAGCGAAAAATACGGTACTTTTCCTGCAGCTCTCAGTGGAAGGTATGAAGTGACTGCTTCTGTTAACCCTTTTCATTTTCTCTTTTGCTTTTTTCGTTTTTTGTTTTATGGCAGATGGTCCTTTGGAATCTTACTATATGAGATGATCACATTAGGTAAGTAGAGGAAAGCAATTCTGAGAAGAGGCTGCAATCCTAATCATGTTTACTTAAAAAATGTGTTTGAGTAATTGTGCTAGATAAGAGCGTGAGATCCTCTGGTCAAAGCTGCAATTGAGTTTTTAGTTTAAGCAGGCTTTGGAAGTGGATAGCTCGGTTGGCAGAGCATGATACTCTTCACCTCAGGATCATGAAGCCACTTTGGGCAAAAGATTCCTGCATTGCAGGGGGTTGGACTAGATGGCCCTCATGGCCCCTTCCAACTGTAGATTCTGTGTCAAGGATGGTCAAATTAAAACACCCCACATGAAATCTTACTTTGATTTGCATTTTGTCTTAGCTGCTTCCAACAGAAACAAAAAACACATAAGAGAGCCCATCTCGTGTCTCATCTGGATTTAAATGAATGTTTTCATTTAATTAGTGTAAAAACTCTCGTGGGTTTTCATTTTGTTTTGCCACCCAGGAGCGCCACCATTTCCAGAGGTTCCCCCGTCTGATATCTTGCAGCACCTTCAGAGGCAGCACACTATGAAGAGGCCTTCCAGCTGTCAGCCAGCCATGTAAGATTTCTCCGCATCCCATCTTATAATGCAGGCTGTGCCTTTTATTCTAAATTATTACCTCGTTTCCTAAAGGATCGACCCACCACAGATCGTTCTGTTTCCTTCCTGCTATCTGCAAGAAGCACCTTTGCACCTGAGCCAGCATTTGAAAAATGTTGAACCTTCAAGCCCCCATCCCAAGACAAGCCTGTCGGCGACTTCGTGGCTCCTTTATGAACAAAAGTATACAGCTGTGGTTTACACGTGACTAAATCAGGAGGCTTGCATCCCTTAGCTCCATTTGTCAGGAAACAGACCAAGCCTATGAAGGCTCACCTGGAAGTAAATCCTACTGAGTTGCATGAGAATAAGCCCCAATGAATGTAGTGGGACTTACTGTATTTTTCACTCTATAAGACGCACCAGACCACAAGACGCACCTAGTTTTTGGAGGAGGAAAACAAGGAAAAAAATATTCTGAATCTCAGAAGCCAGAAGAACAAGAGGGATCGCTGTGCAGCGAAAGCAGCTCTCCCTCTTGCTGTTCTGGCTTCTGGGATAGCTGCGCAGCCTGCATTCGCTCCATAAGATGCACACACATTTCCCCTTACTTTTTAGGAGGGAAAAAGTGAGTCTTATAGAGCAAAAAATACAGTACTTTCATCACTATTGGGCTCACCCAGATTTACCCTGCTGCTCCCCCTCCCCCAAGGAAACTCAGTCTTTACTGCTGAATCAGAGCAAACGTCAATAGGGTTTTCTCTAGATTGGCGTTTGCTCCGATTTATCGCTAAAAAGTGGGTTTTCCAGGGGACAGCGACAGAGCAGGGGCAAACCTGCTCAGACCCATTCCTAGAAGGTGCGGGGCAAGCAGACAAGTGCTCAGAGCTGGGCTTTCTAGGCATGGGGGGAAGCAGAAGTGTGGATGGGCAGCAAAAGCAGATGTGGCCACTATTGTGAGCTGTTTTCCTCTCCTCAGTTTAACCCCTCCCTTGCCAAATATCATTGCTTTGATACCCGCCCCCCTGAAAAAATTCTAGAAGGGGCGCAGGCGGGATAAGTGTAGTGAGGGGGAATAGAATGCTGATCCTTTCCCCCCCACACAGTAATCTATATGCCACACTCACACACTTGGGGCTGAGGAAAGAGGGACTTCTCACCTAGTCTGAAGTCCGGAAGTCAAGTTGCCACTCAACTTCCATCTTAATGCAGAAGAGCTACTAAATCACCCATCTGCTGAAGCATGTGAGAGAACACAGAGATGTTCCTGTAAATTTGATTTAAAGAAATTTCTGCATATTTATGATATAAAACAAATTCTCACAGTATTTTGCCCTATGAGAGTAAGGTCTAACATTTGCTGTTTAAAAAATTGCGTTCCTGAAACTAGCCGCTCTTACTTTGAAGTGAAAGCAGGCTTGGGCCCACAATCTAGAAGAGATGGGGGGAACCTTTGGCCTTCCAGGTGTTGCTAAACTCCAGCATCCATCATCCCTGACCCTGCCTGCTGTGGCTGATGGGAGTTGTAGTTCAACAACATCCAGAAGGCCAAAGGTTCCCCACAACTGATCCAGAACATGCTCCCAATCCAGATTAGAGGACCACACCAGTTTCTTGCGGAAGATCTTCTCCTCCGTGGCTGCTATTTGCCCTAGTCAGAGGTAGGGTTCCCCCCACCCACCCACTGCGGCCAAAAAAAAGCTCCTTTGGGTTTTGGGGGGCAGGAAATAGGAGCAAGGCTCTGAACTGCCCCCCCCCCTTAAAATAAATGTAGTTAGTTTAAGCACACCTTTTTTTAAAAGGAGGGGGGAATGAATAATGGGCTGTGTGATTTGGCCCTGAAGTCTACATTCTGCCTGTTACTTTGGGTCATATACCTCTCAAATAAAAGGCTTCCTGAAAACTAATTTCACGAGGCAAAACAACAGTAAACATGAGGCAAAAGCAATTGTCTAGAGCACTTTATGCCTGGTTTTCTGCCTGCAAGTGCCTATGTTCCTTATGCTATATTTTATTATAAACATGTCACAGTTTGTTACAGAAGGCTCCCAAGGGAGCCAAGCTACACAGTATACAGAATGAGATGGAGTAGAAGAACGTATTATGCACTTCAGGATGGAGTGCAAGATCGTTTTGAATATTTCCCTACATCGAAAACTCCCTGCATGAAATGGATTCTAGTCAATAAAAGCTTATCCCATAATACATTTGTTAGTCTTTAAGGTGCTGTAAGATCCTTTGTTATTTCCTTCTACACGTGGTAAACTAGCATATAAGGAAGATACGTTAGTTTTCTTCCCATAGGGGGCTGTCTCTAGGTGTGTCCCTTGGCTCACAAAAGGCTCTTTGTTCCAGGGGAGGCAACCAAGAACAGAAAGGGGAGGTGGTTTTCATGGTATTGCAAAGGGGCCCCTAAATAAAAAAAACCTTTCCATGACTGGAGGGACACGATTGTGATATAACCCTGGGAGTTTAGAAAGATATCCACCTACAATCCAAAACGGTACAGACCAAAAGCTGCCATTTCACTCTGCCACCTTGTGATGCAAGATGCCTAAATATGCATTGCACTGTGAGATGAACCACTGCCCTTTCTTTGACAGGGATAGCCTTGCGTATTCAGGTGCCCTTACCACCCTTCGAGGGATGCGGGTGGCGTTGTGGGTTAAACCACAGAGCCTAGGACTTGCCAATCAGAAGGTTGGTGGTTCGAATCCCCATGACGGAGTGAGCTCCCGTTGCTCAGTCCCTGCTCCTGCCAACCTAGCAGTTCGAAAGCACATCAAAAGTGCAAGTAGATAATAGGTACCACTCCGGCGGGAAGGTAAACGGCGTTTCCGTGTGCTGCTCTGGTTCACCAGAAGCGGCTTAGTCCTGCTGGCCACATGACCCGGAAGCTGTACACCGGCTTCCTCGGCCAATAAAGCGAGATGAGCGTCGCAACCCCAAAGTCGGCCATGACTAGACCTAACAGTCTGGGGTCCCTTTACCTTTACCTTTAGTGCCCCTCGACTGGCTAGGAAGAATAGACACAACACAGTTTAATTGGGTCAAATAAGGCCACAACTGTTTACAGGTGTAAGAGGTTTGTCATAGGCATTGAGCACAACCATTGGCTTCCAACCCACCTGCCAGAAGTGAATCGGGCTCAACCCAGCAGCAGGGGAGTCCTATGGCCCACATCAATAGGGAGACCCCTGTGGGGATCTCCGCTTTGAGGGGTGCTGTGGCCCACCTGGGCGTATGGACAGGAGCAATTCCTCCCAGGTCCCTTTAATGATATACCTTAATTTTGGAGGGGCAGGCAGAGACTACAACCTCCCCTCCATCCAAGACTAAGGTTTACCCACTGTTATAAAATAGGTAAAAATGGGTAAAGGTTCCCTGGATGGTTAAGTTCAGTCAAAGGCAACTACTGGGTTGCAGCGCTCATCTTGCTTTCAGGCTGAGGGAGCCGGCAGCTTTCCAGGTCATGTGGCCAGCATGACTAAACCTCTTCTGGCGCAATGGAACACCATGACGGTTAACCAGAGCGCACAGGAACACCATTTACTTTCCCGCCGGAGCGGTAGCTATTTATCTACTTGCACTGGTGTGCTTTCGAACTGCTAGGTTGGCAGGAGCTGGGACCGGGCAACGGGAGCTCACTCCGTTGCAGGGATTTGAACCGCCAACTTTCTGATTGGCAAGCCCAAGAGGCTCAGTGGTTTAGACCACAGCGCCACCAGCTATGACTGCTATAAAATATGCAGCCCTCCACTTACAATCCCAAATGTTACAGACCAGAAACTGTCTGCTCACCCTGCCACGTCATTCTGCAAGATGCATAAGGATAGGTGCACAGGTCAAATCTGTGAGATGAACCACTACGCTTTCTTTGACAGGTATAGCATTATGGTGGCCTGCTGGCGCTGGACTCCAACAGATCGCCCTTCCCCCACTGAGCTGATCAGGAGGCTGCAAACAGGAATCAAGACCAGCAATGACCAGGCTGTTCTGCAAATTCCGGAGCTGGTGGTGCCTGAGCTGTATGCCGCTGTAGCTGGGATTGACTTGAGAGATCTTGCCACCGACTACACCGTGTTCTAAAAAGGTGCCTTTTCATAATGTACAGAAGGCAGACTCTGCGAAATGGTAGCTTCTGAAGACTCATCAAGAAAGGAAATGGCATCATTTCAGTTCACCATGGAAAAATGAAGGAGAAAATGAAGCTGGGTGTTAGGAGGCCTTGCTGTAATGGAAGAGGTGTGCATCGTGATATTGTGCGCATTTTATTGTAAGCATGTCCAACTGACTTCAATGGGTGACCCGTACAACTGTTCATAGAACTGTAACTTTAGTAGTAGATGAAGAATTGATAGGAAACGGCTTCGACTGGCCGGCTAAACCAGGTGAAGGTAGCCTGTGTGGCTGACCAGGAAAGCCCAAAAGGGCATAGCTGATTGGTGGCTTTGTCTTCTGGTGTTAATCTGCTGGCCCTATGAGCTTAAAGGGGTTTGATCTCCATCAGCTTTGCCCTACCTACAGGGGTGGAGGAAGGGGGGCGGTGGGGGCCAGTCACCCCGAGTGTCACCACTGAGGGGGGTGACAAAATGGTGGGCGACACTCACCGCGGGGCCTGCAGCACACCCAAGCTGTGCGTCTCTCCTGGGGGTGAGGTGGTGGCTTGGGTGCCTGCAGGCTCCGGACTGCCCCAAAACAGTCCGCCTGTCGCCTCCCCCTCAGCTGTAGGGCAGCTGAGTGGAAGAAGGCAGGCAGACTCCTCAAACGCCCCATGGAGCGTCCTGCCCCGGCTCACCCCACTCTGCGGGCGGCTGGCCCCACCCCTGGGCGCAGGGCACGCACCCCACCCCAGGCACCTGGTTGGCTTGCTCCGCCGCTGCCTACCTAACAAATGTTTTGAGCTGCGGCAGCTGGCTGGAACTAATGGAAGTTGTAGTCCAAAATTTCTGGAGGACATTAGGTAGGGGAAGGCTGGCTGCAAGTCCGTTTGTTATCCTGTGGCAGTTGTGGCATTCAGGCCTTCCCACGAGCCATGCATTTGTCAAGGAAGAGAGAGTGTGTCACCTGGGAGAGGGACTGATGCTCCTCTCAAGCCAGACAACAGCAGGTGATGTGAGGAAGACCGAGGGCTTTGCCACAGCGCACACTGGAGATATGCACAGTCACTTAGAATAGTTCCTGCTTTATTAGACAGAAACAAAGAATTAAAAGAATTAAAAACCATTCTAAACATTTTGTATGTGTGTGCATGCATGGTGTGGGAGACCTTTCAGCTAGAGATGCACCTGTTCAGTTTTTGGCACAAAATGAACCTGAGAGTAAACTGCTCTGTAGCTCAAACTACAAGTGAAGGAGGTGGAAGAGAGAGAATGTGCTGCACAGAGAGGCGACCAATCCAAATATCTATTCTCTGCAAAATTATCACACAGAGAGAGCCTCCATGCTTGTGGCAGTATAACTCAGACTGCATTATAAGAGAGCTGAGGGTGGGGGAAAGCGCAAAATGAATTTACATCACAATAAGCCTAAGCTAGGAAACACCTGCCAAAATTACTTGTGAAGGGCTAGCAATAATGAGCAGAATTATCTGGCTGAATCTGGGTATCTGGTTGAACATGGTACTCTGCAAATTAATAAGTACTTGTCAGTGGGGATGGGGAGAATAAGGACAGGGACATGAGGAGAATATTTCTTTTTAATGCTGTTGATGTGCCATGCCATTCAGCTAAAAACATGGAAATTACGGGCTCAACGGGTATGGCTCAACAGTGCCATCTGCTGGTCAGTTTCTTGCTTTAAAAAAATGAAATCAAGTTGCACGCCTGGCACCACTAGAAGTTGCTTAGGAGGCCGGATATGGCCTCTGGGTCAGCTGCCCCTGATTTATGGAATCCATTTCCGTTATCGTGGCCTGAGAATGTGGTTAAACCACTTGCAGGGAGTGTGCAAAACACATACTCCTTTGACCCTTGCCCATCATGGCTGGGGAAAATTAACATGGACTACTTGTTTGACTCGGAATTGCTAAGTCTGAATGTCGTGTCCCTGAAGGTGAAGGACTGGTTTCTTTTTTAAGGATGGGGTCTCCATTCCCAGGCTATGCTGAGCTCAGTGGTTGCCTAAATGCCACCTGCCACACCTCTGGCTCTAAGGTGGCACTTCCCATGTTGCCTAGGACCAGGAAGAAGAAAGTCAGGTGGCTTAGCTGTAGCTGCAGCTGTTCACCTGGTCTTCCATACAATCATAGGCAACCCACTTTCCTTCCCCAGTGCAGGTCTCTTCCATGCTGCTCTTGCTCTGACGATTCCTGATGTACCCTCCTGTGGTGGACCTTTAAGGAACTAATTTGAACACAGATTTTGAGGGCTCCTGCCAAAAAACTTTTCAGATTCTAAACTTTGTAAGAGAACAGAACCCATAAATGTGACTGAAGAAATGACAACGTGAAAACCTTAAATAAACTTTTCATTTTACTTACTCTTCGTTTTTAATTCAAGGTTCCATTCCCAATACGTTTTGAACCAAAGGATAGCAGGACTTTTCTTCCTTTGCGCCACCTTGAAAGGCAGGGGAGGCAGTGCAACAGATATGTATAGGTATTATTCATCACTGCTGTCCATGCTGCTGGTCACAGTCCTTAAGACTTTGGGTGCAATTCTATTTTTCATTAATTCATTAAAACATTTTTAAGACATCTTTCAAGGCATTTGCCCTTGTAAGGGAGCGTTCAAAACCATTAGGTTAAAATCCACCTTCTACCCTTTAAAACAAGCAATAAGATTTCAGCAAGACACAACAATGAATAAAAAGCTGGTTGAAATGAAAATATCTTGAGTTCTTTTAAAAATCACCACTCTGTTGAAGTCAGGAGTAAAGTTCCCATTTATTTGAAAGATTCTGGATTGCACCCTCTGTTTCATTCTATCCTGAAAGCATACAGCTAAGATTTTCCCCCCGGTTGACATACTAATAAAGAATATGAAATCCATTTCAGAGAGAACAGCTAAAGTTCTGATACAGTTCTTCCAGATCCAAGAGAATCTCTCAAAATCAATTTGGTCTTCTCTGAAGTTTCTTTAGGCTGTGTTTGACTGTGGAGACCAAAGTGTCTTGCTTCTGTTCTTCAGGTGAAAACAGTCTAGGCAGCAAAACCGGATCCTCCTTGCTCTCCACCTCATAAAAAGGGCAGGTCTTTAAATGTGCAGCCATCGAAGGGATGTCACTGAATTGCCAGTTATTCACTGTGGAGAACAGGCTGCTAAATTTCCAGATCTATCAAGAGGCATAAAGAAGGAATTTAGGCATTGAAAAATCAGTCTTGCAATTGTGCAAGATCTTGCAAACAACTCTTCCCATTCCAAGAAGCTAGGTGCTTGCATAAGTGGGCATCAAGATTTTGCCCAAATGTTTCAGGCTTGTAGCCCATCATTGAACCTACTGGACCAGCCAGTCCACCACTTGCCCACGCACTCACTGCCACACCTGCCCACAAGTGCACCACTGGGGTGTTCCACCACTTCCTCCCTGTTCCTGCTGCCACCCCTTCCTCCTTGCTGCCCCCCTGTTTAAAACGAACAGGCACTCCTGTTTAAAACTGCTGTTCTGCTCCATCTCTTCCACTTGGCCTGGAAAGAGAGAAGGGGGTGAAGCAAGGCAGTGTGGCAGAAATGGTAAACAGGCAGCAAAAGTGCTGTTCATGGCCTAGCAGTCTGTACTCCATGTGCACCTAGCAGCTTTTAGCAGCAGAGTCAAGGGCACAGGGGTCCCAAAGATCCTGTGGGTCTGGCTTGTTAGACCTGTGGGCCCCCCCTTCTCTCCAGTCCCTTTTGTCCCCCAAGCACTTTGCTATAAATATCTATCTAATGCAGTCAAAGGGGAGAGGAGGAGGGGAAATTAATTGAATTCTCCTTCTTAAGATATGGATCCTAACAAACATTTTCAAACTTTCGGCATGGAGTATTATCCTTTAGGAATGAATTAACAATTTATTCAATTTATGTAGAATAAATTATTTGGTCTATTTAATTTATTAACTTCCTAACCTATTAGCAACTGGTCTTTTTCACTTACCTTTGGATATCAATACAGTGGTACTTCAGGTTAAGAACTTAATTCGTTCCGGAGGTCCGTTCTTAACCTGAAACTGTTCTTAACCTGAGGTACCACTTTAGCTAATGGGGCCTCCAGCTGCCGCCGCATGATTTCTGTTCTCATCCTGAAGCAAAGTTCTTAACCCGAGGTACTATTTCTGGGTTAGTGGAGTCTGTAACCTGAAGTGTCTGTAACCTGAAGCGTCTGTAACCTGAGGTACCACTGTATAGGCCTATATATATTGGATATAGGTATGGATATAGCTATAGGCAAGGGACGCGGGTGGCGCTGTGGGTAAAAGCCTCAGCGCCTAGGGCTTGCCGATTGAAAGGTCGGCGGTTTGAATCCCCGCGGTGGGGTGCGCTCCCGTTGCTCGGTCCCAGCGCCTGCCAACCTAGCAGTTCGAAAGCACCCTCGGGTGCAAGTAGATAAATAGGGACCGCTTTCTAGCGGGAAGGTAAACGGCGTTTCCGTGTGCGGCTCTGGCTCGCCAGAGCAGCGATGTCACGCTGGCCACGTGACCCGGAAGTGTCTCCGGACAGCGCTGGCCCCCGGCCTATAGAGTGAGATGGGCGCACCAACCCCAGAGTCTGTCAAGACTGGCCCATACGGGCAGGAGTACCTTTACCTTTACCTATAGCTATAGGCCTAGATATAGTTTGCGGAGTCCCTGTTAAATTGACACCTTCATTTAAAACTCAAACTCATACTGTATTTAACATCCCAGTTTGATTAAACTCCTACTGTATTTATCATCCCACTTTGATTAAGGGTACAATTCTCCCTGCTGTCTGTGTGTGGGAAGGGGAGAGAGAGTCAGAAGCAACAGAGATCAGAGGTTCTGTTAGACCATACTATTTCCACTACCGTGCTGGAACAATGTGCTTGGCAGACTCCTACTTCGAATCAAGGCTTAGTTTTCTTGGAGAATATGCTTTCCATATTCAAGAAACATTCCGATATAAAGCTAACTCTTAATCTCAGAATCATGGGTTTGAGCCCCATGTTGGGCAGGGGGTTGGACCAGATGACCTTTGTGCTCCCTTCCAACTCTGTGAAGGTTTAAAGTTTAAAACATCAGGACAGACCCTGATATCTTGCAACCCTTGCTTGTCGCAGTGCTTTAGCCAGTGTAAACAAAGCCTAACTAAAAATTGCTAAAATGCTTTTTATAGTTGTAGAAACCCATGATGCTCACAACCCCAAATCCAGAGACCAATGTAAATGTTTGGATGATGCCACCATACCCTCCCAAATGCCCCCATCACTTGCCTTTTTGCGGACTCTCCAAGAAGTGCCCCCGTGAGAATATCTCTTCTTTTCCCACAACAGAAGGACCATTCCTCTCTCATGCAGCAGAGTAGCACAGATGTCCCTCATCTGCACCGACACCTGAGCCAACTGAGCCAAGCTGTAGCTGTCCAAAAACTCAGCAATGTACTTCAGGATCTCCAGGGGAAGGCTGCTCAGAACATCCATTTCTTTCCCCCTGCGATTTCTGCTCAAGTTAAATTTCTTTGCTTCCGAGAGCACGGGGTCAACCTCTGGCTTAAGGGCAAATGTCTTGAGGTGCTGGCTGTAGATGACACTTGAGCTTTGCCCAGCGGGGCGCCAGGGATACTGAACAAAAGTGCAGCCCAGGTAGGCAAGCGGGCAACGACGCTGGAACCATCCATTCAAGCAGGACTGGATGTCAGCATGAACATTCTTGAAATGCGAAGGAAACTCATCTCTCCTGAAAACGTGGCTGCAGGAGAACGTGAAAGCAGAGTTGCTTTTGTTGTGCCTTTGGGTTACACTCTCGCTGCTGAGCTGCATGTGGAGACTGGGCGGGTCTTCAGCATCTAGTGTGTCTGCTAGAACAGCCGTGGAAGCGAAAGGCTCCGTAGCAAAGTTGTACGTTTGCGTCCCAAAATCTATGAAGAGAGCATCGATGCTCTTTGATTCAGAGATCTCGTGCCCTTTCAGTTCCTTCTCCAAGGCACACAGCAGTGTAGTTTTGATTGCATCGGATTTAGGAAGAGCCTCCAGGCTTACTCCTAACTCTGAAGTATCCACAGATACGCTCTTCGTGGGCTTCCTGTGCGCCACGACGTCCCCAAGGCGAGCTCTTTTGCCACAATAGCTGACTGGCACTCGGAAGGTGGTTACAGTCTTCACTTCCTGAACCTCCAGGTTTCCATACACAAAGTCTTTCTCCCTGGGAGTGCAAGCAGCCATCTGACCAAAATGAATTAGCATCCTTCCATGGTGCACCAGGTACATATTATAATCCCCTATAGGAACCTCTTTTTTTAACCTCTCCAAAACGCCATCTTGCCAAGGAGCCAAACCTGTCTTTTCAGCTGCTAAATTCACTTCAGGGGGGGCTTGGTTTTTCCCACTGTCTCCCACACTGCCACCTTCTTCTGGTGGCTTTCCTTTCTCATTGCCACTAGAAGTTGGTCCTGTTTTCAGAGGCTTACTGTCCGTTCCACTTTCCTTGTTTTCGGCCAGTTGGCCTGTTACTGTGCACGCTTTGAATTCTTTACTGAAGATGTTTTCCCAGGTTTTGTAACCGACTAAATCGACCCCTTCTTTGTCCTTTGCAAGGTTCTCACGCTCTTCCTGGCTGAGTCCGGCTGCCTCAGCCAGAGTTGCTTCAGACTGGCCAGCTCCTTCTCCTAGGTAGGACTCGGCACCATCAGTTCCTTCGTCATCTATGGGACAGGCCTCTGTGCATTCTGGGAAAAACTCGGCCATTCTGAGTGTCTTAAAAAGAGCTTTCTGATCTCTCAAGGCAAGGGCTGTATCTAAGCAGGCTTCACCGGGCTCCTCTTTCATAATGTTCTGGTGCAGAACGGTCTCAGAATCCACGTTTGGCCAACGATTCCAATCCATCGAACAGGAGACGATACTGGCGGGGCAGACTCTGAGGTGTTTGGCCACTTTGAAACGGGCCATGGTGAAAGGGCAGCCATAAACAGAGTTGAGGCACGAGACTTGCTCTAGCGGACAGAGGAGTTGGTGCTCGTCCTCTTTACACATATGGAAAGCAGCGCCGCAGTGAGACCGGCAGCTGATCACCACGCAAGAAACCGTGGGCTCGACTGGGGCTTGGCAGTGCCGGTTGAAACACTTCTCACAGTGCTTGTGGAGTCCAGAGGAAGCTCGGTGCTTCCTGCCCTGCGGACACGAGAGGAGACAGAGAAGAGAAAGAGAAGTAGCTCACCAAGGGACGCGGGTGGCGCTGTGGGTTAAACCACAGAGCCTAGGGCTTGCTGATCAGAAGGTTGGCGGTTCTAATCCCTGCAATGAGGTGACCTCCCGTTGTTCAGTCCCTGCTCCTGCCCACCTAGCAGTTTGAAAGCATGTCAAAGTGCAAGTAGACAAATAGGTACCGCTCTGGCGGGAAAGTAAACGGTGTTCCCGTGCGCTGCTCTGGTTCGC
The DNA here is from genome assembly GCA_034642415.1 of Podarcis siculus. Lineage (NCBI taxonomy): Eukaryota > Metazoa > Chordata > Lepidosauria > Squamata > Lacertidae > Podarcis > Podarcis siculus. The sequence goes on along the minus strand of JAXCMG010000032.1, from coordinate 1,081,304 downwards.
CAGAAGCGGCTTAGTCATGCTGGCCACATGACCTGGAAGCTGTACGCCGGCTCCCTCGGCCAATAAAGCGAGATGAGCGCCGCAACCCCAGAGTTGGTCACGACTGGACCTAATGGTCAGGGGTCCCTTGACCTTTACCTTTGGGCAACCTAGTCCTAATATATTAAAGCTTTTAAAAAAAGAAGAAGTAGCTCACCAAAGCATTGACGAAAGCTGGGACATGGTCCATGTTTGTGGCTTAAAGAGCTCTGCATTTATTATTACAGTCGTACCTTGGTTCTCAAACGGAACATGTTCCAGAAGTCTGCCTGACTTCCGAAAATGTTCAAAAACCAAGGTGTGGCTTTTGATTGGCTGCAGGAAGCTTCTGCAGCCAATCGGAAGCCACAGAAGCTGCGTTGGATGTTTGGGTTCCAAAGAACATTCTCAAACTGGAACACCCACTTCCGAGTTTGCGGCATTCGGGAGCCAAAACGTTTGAGAACTAAGCTGCTCAAAAACCAAGGTACGACTGTACAGTGGTACCTCTGGTTACGAACGGGATCCGTTCCGGAGGCCCATTCGGAACATGAGCAGAACGCAACCCAAAGCGGCGCGCCTGCGCACACGTGGGTTGCGATTCGGCGCTTCTGCGCATGACGTCATTTTGCGCGTCTGTGCATGCGCAAGCGGCGAAACCTGGAAGTAACCCTTTCCAGTACTTCTGGATCGCCGCGGGACACAACCTGAAAAAACGTATCATGAAGCAAACGTAACATGAGGTATGCCTGTATTATTATTAAGATTTATATACCACCCTTCATCAAAAGATCTCAGGGCGGTTCACATAAAAACACAAATAGTTAAAACTAAAATAGAATCACAGTGCCTGCTGTGGTTGCAGAGACCAGTAACCTGTAATTGCTGCCTCCTGTGTTGTTTCTACTGCGTCAGCAGCAGCGAAGCGACCTCTTTGGGGTGCAAGCGTGGGCAGTGTGTGTGGAGGTCCTGGGCTACCCTGACAACAAGACCAGCTTCTAAACCACATCAGCAAGCAATACATTCGGCCCCAGCTTGGCTGAAGGGTTTGCTGGAAGGCGGCATACAAGACACCATCCAACTGTCTTAGGTGCTCCACTCTGGATTTGCGTAGGGTTCACTTCTTAAGCCTTTTCTCCTCCCAAAAATGGACTATGGCAACCAAGGAAGAAGGTGTCTCTTGGGCAATAAAACCAAACGTTAGCACCCTTGGCCTAGAACAATTAATGGTGCGCTGTAATAATGAAATTGAACTAGAGAGAGACCAGTTCGTTGAATGCATTGCACGACAAAACAATCTCTTCTCTTACCATAGCTGCAGTTGGCTGCCTTTGGTATCCCTGCAAGAAAAATGAAAAGGCTTCACAAAAGTATCAAATAGTACTGTACAGCCTTGCAGTTCAACCATTCCATTCCAAAGCAGAATGCGGAACCTATATGGTGCAGGCATGTTGCATCATTGGGGGAAATGTCGTCACTAGACTGCTTTTTTACCTCCAATGAAATTCACTGTAGATGCAGATGCCCACTTCATTAAAGGTAAAGGTACCCCTGCCCGTACGGGCCAGTCGTGTCCGACTCTAGGGTTGTAGGACCCTCTCACTTAAGAGGCCGGGGGCCAGCGCTGTCCGCAGACACTTCCGGGTCACGTGGCCAGCGTGACAAAGCTGCATCTGGCGAGCCAGCGCAGCACACGGAACGCCGTTTACCTTCCCACTGGTAAGCGGTCCCTATTTATCTACTTGCACCCGGGGGTGCTTTTGAACTGTTAGGTTGGCAGGCGCTGGGACCGAGCGACGGGAGCGCACTCCGCCGTGGGGATTCGAACCGCCGACCAGACGATTGGCAAGTCCTAGGCGCTGAGGTTTTACCCACAGCTCCACCCGCGTCCGCCCACTTCATTACACAACTGCAAATGACTGACCCAAACTGTCGCAGGTTGCTTGTTCTCCTGTATTGTTTTGTCAAATGGTCTGGAGGACATTTATCGCATGTCAGGTTTTTGGACTACAACTCCCATCATCCCTAGCTAACATGACCAGTAGTTGGGGATGATGGGAATTGTAGTCCAAAACAGCTGGAGGGCCAAGTTTGGCCATCACAGACTAAGGGCTTGTGCACCATTGTTCAGGGTTCTCCTCCCTCCTGCGTGTGGTGAGTGGGGACCCTGTTGCAACAGTTTATTTCCTTTAATAAAGATCAGGCTAACTAGCCGCTTTGCTTTCAATATACTCTGGTTGGCCTCTGCTTTCTCTCCAACTGATAGAGATCTCCTGAGGGACTCTATACGGGCTCTAGATACCCCATAAGGGAATTATAGGAATTTTTCTTATAACAATATGCACCATTACTTCAGTGCCACTGGTCATCAACAACCCAGAAAGTAACAAATGTGAAGAAAATTGCTCGATATTCCATTGTACATGCTGAGATTTCTCGCACCCTCTCTGCTAGCATCTGTTACTTGTAAACTACAGTGATGGAAAAGATGCACCACTGAGTTGATCTCAGCTGACAGTTCTTCAGCATTGTGCAGCTATTGTTCAGAAGGCAAGATCTTCCTTCTGCAGAACTTTTAGTGCAAATCTGCAGCAACAGCCTTCCCGGTGTATAACAGCAAAAGCATTCGTCTGTTTGTCTGTCACAGCCAGACTTCTGTTGCTCTGATTCTTGGGAGTATTTTGGATGCACATAATCTCTAAAAATAGCTGCAGCGATGACTTGCAGAATGTCAGCGCAGTTACATAGCACAAAAACTATGCATGTATCGGGAGCACTTGAACATTACAAGGGTTGGAGCAAAAGGCAGATAACCCAAATAAGGAGCAAACATTGCGCAGTCTGAGTGCCCTACATGGGGCAATCCATCATTCAACAGAAGGACCATTTTTAAAGTTCTTTAGCATGACTGAAACAAGCCAGTTTCTTAGGGGGCAGGTGATGGAGATGGAAAGGAAATGCAAGAGGCTTGCTAGGGCTCATGCTAACCTATGGTTTAGCCAGGGCTTCTTCCAGCCAGGTTGCACCACAATGGCATTCTGGCACTTCTCAGGTGGGCCCTGGAGGTGTGGGGAGAGACTTGACCGGCCTCAGCAAAAGCCCCGCTTGCACCTCCATCTCACAAGAAGACCCTCCGCAGAACCTGAAGGGACATCCTCCACGGGTTCTGGAAAAGGTCTCCTCGTGAACAGCTGGTGCAGCAAGGCTTTGGTGAGGCTCTTCAGCCTCCTGGCTAACAGCCAACACACGGGAAAGCTGCGCCTCAGCTGAGCAAGTCCCCACACCATTAAGCTGCTCAGCTGAGGGGCAGAAGGAAGTTTTTAATATGTAGCGCTGTATTGTTTTTAACACTTGATTGGGAGCCACCAGAGTGGCTGGGGAAACTCACCCAGATGGGCGGGGTATAAATAATAAATTATTATTATTATTATTAATTATTATTATTATTATATAAAGAGATCCGGGGTAGTTCTTCTGAGCAAAGTGCATTCAAGCACCTTTTTTCTGGGGTGTTATAAGAATTTTAAGGTCTCAAATACAGAATAAATATTCATAAATGCACACATATCTAAATATATGAACCGTGTGTCTGAAATACCATGGGAGAGCAATCCTGAAGCTATTCTGACTCTCCCAATGACCTCAAATATTCCTCTGCAGTAAGAGAGGCAAATGGGGAAAGCCTTCCCATGGTCTTTCTGCTTGCAAATCCTGTCCTAAGGGTGTATTTGTGTATGAATAGGGTGGACCATGGGGTCACGAAGAGTTGGACACGACTAAACAGCAGCAACAGCAGGGTGAGCCTGTGACCTGGACTCAGGAACTGAAGTATTAACAATCACAAAAGAATGGCCAGACTGCCCAGGTAAGGCAATCAGTGACCATTATCAGGTATCCTGGCAGACAAGATTTCTGCTGTAGACCGCCTCCTTCTGTGATGTATTTATGATGTTTTGGGGGATGGTCTTGGGTTACAGGGTGGGCAATTTCAAAAGTCTATATAAGGGCTTGCGCACCATTGTTCGGGGTTCTCCTCCCTCCTGCGTGTGGTGAGTGGGGACCCTGTTGCAACAGTTTATTTCCTGTAATAAAGATCAGGCTTAGTAGCCGCTTTGCTTTCAATATACTCTGGTTGGCCTCTGTTTTCTCCTACCGATAGAGAACCCACTTAAGGACTCTATATGGGCTCCGTAATATCCCATAAGGGTAAGGGAGCAGTTTTTCTTATAACGGGGGGGAAGCACTGGGTTTAGCTCACTAGTTCCCTAATTTAGTGGGCCATCATCTCCTTGGTCCTGTAATCTCATCCCCAGTGAACTCCACCCTATAAAAAGCATTATTCAGAAAAGCGGTTAGTTGTTAAGGAAGATAATAACACAAGAGGATTCAAAAGAGTAACAATTAATTGCCACATTTATTCAAAATCCAACTAAAACTATTTAGTTTAATTAATTCAGTGAAACTAGTGGATTTGATCCATTGTCGTACCAGCTCTTCAAAGTCTGATCATTGTTTACACTTCCAGTGCCTCCCTGCCAGCCCCTAGGTAATCCTAATGCTCCCAGGGGGCAGTACCCCCACACACACACACACCTGGAAGCCACTGGTTGAGCTTCACATTGGAACCAGCAGGTAAATTGGAAGTTCAGGAGTTATCAGCCCCAAAAGACTTTACACCATTGACCATGGTGTCCTTTCATAATGACTTGAAGGAATAGGACTTGGAGGCAGTGCAGTACAGTGGTTCCACTCCTACTTGTAGGTTGTCCCCAGGAAAGAGAAGGAGGAGGAGATGGTTGCTTGACCCTGAAGCTTTTGAGCTGTGGGGTCTTGCAAGAGTCCCTCCTATCTCCGATGATGGGAAGCCCAGCCAGATGGGCGGGGCACAAATAATAAATTATTATTATTATTATTATTATTATTATTATTATTATTATTATTAT
>JAXCMG010000032.1:1026042-1067366 GCA_034642415.1 Podarcis siculus | reverse complement strand
GTTTGACAGCGGTGGGGAGATGCGGGTCGGAAGTGGCTGTGGGAAAGGGCGCGGGGCCAGGCAGGCAGGCAGAGCAAGTGTCACAGGGAGCTTCTGCTTCCACTTCGGCCCATTCTGAGGGGTCTTTGGGGGGGGGTACATTGCCCTTGCTTGGGCCGCGAGGGTGTTTTGGAAGCGCTCGCCCAGAGATGCTTTTTTGAAGCTGCCAGGTCTGACCATTGGTCTACCCAGCCCTTCATAAATGTGGGGCTTCTTCGAATGGTAGGGTGGGGAAAGGGACGAGGGTCATCTAGTCCGACCCCCTCCAAGGCAGGAATCTTTGGCCCAGTGTGGGACTCAAACTCAGGATCCTGAGTCTCGTCCTGTACCCGCTGAGCCATTCTGATGATTGCTGGATCCGGCCAGCAGCCCATGAAGTCTCTGAAGAAACAGCCAGTTGGATGCTTCTGGAAGCTCACAAGAGGCCATGAAAATTATGGCCATCTCTTTAAAAAGTACTTTCCGGTTCCATCCCTCTGAGCACAATAAATAGGAAGATTCTGCTCGAACCCGCAACCCTGAGATTAATGCTTTGCCTCAACTGAGCTATCCCAGATTTGTTTTGTTAGTTTTTTTATTAGGTGTTTTATTTTCTTGTGGGGTTTTTTTTTGTGAACCGCCTTGAGATCTTTGGATGAGGGGTGGTATACAGATTGAATAAACAATAGTGATGATCAAGACATTAGTGATGCTTTTCTGCGACTGGTGGTGAGTGTCTCTCTTTAGGGCTTCTGGGGGAACAGGGCAAAGGCCCTTTCCCAGCACCCCTACTGCATGGAAATCGTTTAGGTTGTAAAGGGAGAGAGAGGATCTCCTGTAAGAAAACCGTGACTTGCTTCTGCTGAGCTCTTCAGACAGTCTCCCGAACTTCTCAGGATCCTTGCGTAGAGATGTGGGGAGCTTCCATACTGTCAGGCTAGTGGGCTCTGTCCAAGGCAGAGAGGCTGTGTTAGTGAAGCCCTTTGATATGGGGATTGAACCTGTGCATTTCAAGTGTAAGTTCTACCTGTTGGAAGAGTTAAGACTCCACTTTCCTTTTCTTATTTTGGGCATATTTGCCCTAGTTTCTAATCGGTAGTTTAGACACACCCTTTTCTAGTAGTACCGCCTGTCCCGGTATGCCCCACGGAGAGCCTTAAGGTCCATAAATAGCAACACCCTAGAGGTCCCGGGCCCTAAGGAAGTTAGATTAGCTTCAACCAGATCCAGGGCCTTTTCAACACTGGCTCCGGCCTGGTGGAACGCTCTGCCTCATGAGACCAGGGCCCTGCGGGATCTGATCTCTTTCCGCAGGGACTGGAAGACAGAGTTGTTCCGCCTGGCCTTTGGCTTGGAGCCAATTTGATTCCCTCCCCCTCTTTCCCTTTTCTTTTTCCTTTCTCCTCTTGTGATGAGGCTGCATTTTAATATTTTAATGTTTCAATATTTTAATTGTTGTATTTTAATCTTGTTTTTAAGTTGTATTCATTCAGCTTGTTTTTATTATTGATTATTAGCCGCCCTGAGCCCAGCCTTGGCTGGGGAGGGCAGGGTATAAATAAATAAAAATAGTAGTAGTAGTAGTACCCTCCTCCGCCCCCTTATCTAGTGTCAGGGCCCAAAGCATAGAAAACAAGTCATGGGAAGGGATCAAACCATAGATCTTGTGACTTTAGCATAGGTCAGAGGTATCTCCTCTACATTTTTATATTTATTTTTTGCATTGACAGTGGAACCTTAGGCACAAGCCGTAGGGGAGGAGTCAGTAATACAGCAGCCCCAAAATGAGGCAGATAAACCAGAAAATCCTCTTGTTTGCAGATGGTAGTATTCTTGTGACAAACCCACAATCTTCTTTGCTAGCACATCAGAGGGTAACTTCACAATGTAATTAAGGTTCAGGTGTTAAAAGTGCACTGTCCAAAGGTTGAGATGCTGGCAGTACATATTTAAAGGGAGGTTCAGGAGGCCTTACCTGGAAGTAAGTCCCATTTAAGTCTATGGGGGCTGAGTATTTATTATTATTATTTATTCAATTTATATACTGTCCTCTATCAAAACATCCCAGGGTGATTTACTACATTAAAAGCATATTTTACAGAGCAAAATAATAAAAACATAAAGTAGACATAGAACTGCATTGTTAATATCACATTTCTAATACAAATGGGAAAAAATGGTAAATACTTAGAAACATTTTGGGGTTGTAATTGTATAGGGACTTGATTAAACATATTATATTGATGTGCTCAGTTTAAAAGGATATGACAGACTGGGGAAAGCCAAATGTGTCATGGTTGATGAGGGTGCAACCAGGGAAAATTAGTATTTTGTCCAAATTTATATATTTATTCCCTAAGCAGTAGTTACAGTGAATCATTGAGTGACTGGCAGAAGCTATTAGTGAGGGTGAAGAAAAGCTCCATGATATGAGTGCCACATTTTATATCCTGATGTCTTCCACATAAAGGGGGGGGGGGGAGGTTGTACAGGAGTAATGCTCTAACAAATTGTTCTCCATAGAGTGATGGGGTTTCTCTGGAAAAGAAGCACAAAAGTAGGTGCCAAACAATTCAGGTAGCTAGTATAAAATTCTGGGATCTTACCAGTTTCTACCTTTTTAGGATAAGCCTATTTTAGACCTGTTTGGCTTGTAGATTCTTTAAATTATTGGGGGGAAATAGTTGCAAAGTTTTTTAAAAAACTGATGGATGGGCATCTTTTAAAGAGAGAGGTCAAGATTAAATTAAAATATGTTATCAGTATATACAACTACATCACTTGGCTAATGTCTGTAGAGCCTTACTGGGTTTGCAAACTTCTTGACAAACAATTTAGCCAATCGAAAAGAACTATCTTGGTCATATAACCTGTTAGGGTCCCACACCATCCTATGTAGTTTGATTGTTTCAGGACATAGAAACACAAATTGAGGTGGAGGTAGATAGTCTTCAGATCCAAAGGTTTCTTCCTCAGACAACTTTAGGTAAATCTCTTTTTATCGGGATTACGGTATTTTTTGCTCTATAAGACTCACTTTTTCCCTCCTAAAAAGTAAGGGGAAATGTGTGTGTGTCTTATGGAGCGCATGCAGGCTGCGCAGCTATCCCAGAAGCCAGAACAGCAAGAGGGATTGCTGCTTTCACTGCGCAGCGATCCCTCTTGCTGTTCTGGCTTCTGAGATTCAGAATATTTTTTTTCTTGTTTTCCTCCTCCAAAAATTAGGTGCGTCTTGTGGTCTGGTGCGTCTTATAGAGCAAAAAATACGGTATATAGCAAGGTGGTACAGTATATCCCAGTCATAATATAAATCAGAAATGTGTCGGACCACTACTGGTAGGATTAGACAAATCTTTGATAGCTATGTCCAAAGGCTAAATGATATCAGGCATGTATATTCCAATGTATTAATGGGATCACTAGCTGTTTTATACCAATTGACCCACACATTCTGTTAGGGTGTTCAGACACAAACTGAGGCAGAAATTAGAAGGGAATTGAATTATATTGTTACAGCTAAAATTTAGCTAACTTAAAGATACAAGTGCATAAGTTCACCTGCAAAATGTGGGAGCTCTTAATCACGAACAAAATCTCAATACAAAGGAACAACAAATTGTTTGGGGACTTTTTAGAAAAGTGCTTTCAGTTTCTTAACTATGTTGAGTCCACCAAAACAGTGCACAAACAATCATTTTGCTTTAACTCAGTGACACTTAAGAAGGAATGTTCAGGGTCTACAATTTGTGATTGATTTTGGACCTCGGTTTGTACATTAAAAATTATTTTCCTAAATATTTAAAGTAGCTACTGGCCTTTTTCGATGAATTTTAAGCAAAAGCTTCAAAATAAGTATGATGAAAGTAAGTAATGGATTTCTGATTTGAAGACTGTCTATAGTTTGTAGTGCTGTATATGAACTAAATGCACTTATTCCTGAGTTATCCCATGAGCGTAGCCATAACACCCAGCATGTCTTAGCTTCACAAGGCCATTGCAGAGCAGAAAAGAAGTTGCTGGCCATGAATTTGCACAACATTGGTGGGTGAATATTGCCAGTAGCTTATCGCTGCATCTCAATTAGATCAGGGATCATTTAAAACATTGTCCAGTGTGTGTTTGTGTGTGTGTCTTTGTCTTGTGGATAACTTAAGTTATTCAAACATGCAAGTCTTCCTAGCAACAGCATGAAATATCATAGAATTGTAGTGTTGGAAGGGACCACAAGGGTCATCTAGTCCAACCCCCTTCCCAGTGTGGGGCTCAAACCCATGACCCTGAGATTAAGAGTCTCATCCTGTACCCACTGAGCCATTCTGATGATTGCTGGATCCTGCCAGCAGCCCATCAAGCCTCTCAAAAAATAGCCTGTTGGAGTCTTCTGGAAGCTCACAAGAGGGCATGAAAACAAGTATTTTCCAGTACCATCCCTCTGAGCACAATAATTCAATTTAATTATTCTAGCTGATAACCACTGCTAGACCATGAATTAGTCTAAATCTTTTAAAAAACACAAAGCTAGAGACCATTGTCACATCATGCAGGTATGGAATTTCCTTTTAGTCCAGAGCAGGTTAAACACCAGTATTTGAAACAAAGAAATTTCATATTCATAGTGTGTTTTATCTTGTCTGAAATGCATTTCAGTAGTGAAGTGCATTTTCTTGAGACATTTCCTGGGAAAATATCCCTATGCAAATTACTCTAATTTGCATAACAACGTTTTTCAGTTTGCATCGCAACATTTTCTGATACCCTAGAGAGTTATCTAATTAGCATGTTTATTTTTCTTTTATTTAGTAAATGAAGCTAAAAACTTTGAAGCTGCCAATTACTGCCTAATGTGTTGTACTGTATTTGCAATTGGCATCCATTCTTTATTATGAATGAACATAGGAAATCCCCCCCCCCACTTCACTGAGTTTCACTTTATTGGCTATCATTCAGGCCATGCCCAAGAACTGATCCAGCAGACCCATTGCTACATACCTGATGACAATGCACTGCAAAACCATGGAAGGCTTCACTTCATATCAATGGCAGCATGGGTGATAAGATAAAACCTGACTCTATGCTGCAAATTCCATGGGATCAAACAGAAATCCACCTGCACCACCTTCTGTGCTGGCCAGCCCAGGTATAAGCAGAAACCATTCCAGTTCATTTCCTTCCAACCCTATAGCCATTCCAGAAGTATACTATGGTTGATGGTATTGAAAACTGCTTAGAGATTGAGGATCAACATCAGGCTTCCTCAACCTTGGCCCTCCAGATGTTTTTGGCCTACAACTCCCATGATCCCTAGCTAGCAGGACTAGTGGTCATGGATGCTGGGAATTGTAGTCTCAAAACATCTGGAGGGCCGAGGTTGAGGAAGCCTAATGGAGACATTTCCCCTATTTCTCACCTGACAGTTAGGTCATCCCACAGAGCAGCCAAAATAGTTTCTTTGTCTAAACCAGGCCTGAACCCCGACTGTAATGGACCCAAAAAATCAAATTTATCCAAGACTGCTGGGTCTGGTTGGCAGCCACACACTCCAGCACTTTGCACAGGAAAGGGACATTAGCTAGTGGTCTATAGTTGTTAAAGTATTCTAAGTCCAAGGATTATTTCTTCAATAATGGACACACCCTTTCTTGGTGAAGTTTACAGTGGAACCTTGGGTTAAGTATTTAATTCGTTCTGGAGGTCCGTACTGAAACTGTTCTTAACCTGAAGCACCACTTTAGCTAATGGGGCCTCCTGCTGCCTCATCCTGAAGCAAAGTTCTTAACCCAAGGTAATATTTCTGGGTTAGCAGAGTCTGTAACCTGAAGCGTATGTAACCTGAAGTGTATGTAACCGATGTACCACTGTATTATCTTCAGGACCTGACCAGTTGTCCCTTGGCTGCTAGAAGCAGTAAGCCAGGAAGGGCAAGGGGTCAAGCAAACTCATAGTTGTGTACACCCAACCAAGTTTCCTTGTTCGCATCCCCTACCAACTGAAACTGGTCATCAGTACTAGACTAGACAGTACACTGGATATTTCCACAGATGGGCCAGCAACAGCTAAGTCGTGGGGGTTGCAAGTGGTTTTATCCTTAAAATGTTTTGCAAACAAGAAACAACATACCACCAAGGCTTCTACTATTTCATCCATAGAGCCAGAGTTTAAAAGGTCTGGAACCGCTTGGAAAAACCCTGCTGGGTTACACTGAGGGGCAATGGAACTGATGAAAAATCACACCTTTTCCTTACCCTCAGTGGCTTAATACTGAGTTTATACTAGTGTTTGATTGGATTTTTCTTGAGCTTTCCTCCACATGTTCTGGTTATCTTCCCAGTTTGCTTCAGTGCCCTCAGCTCAAGTATGTACCATGGAACATCCTTGGCTCTGTTAAGCAGGAGAGGAGGACACATGGAACCAATTGTGTTAATTATTCAGGTCATTTTGGTATTTCACAGATCAGCCAGAAATTTGGCAGGAGCAGCAGTCATATCCACAAAAGCACCCCCTCCCAAAAAAAACCCCTTAGGATCCATTGGTCCCTGGGGTGGACCATCCTAATAGACCCCCATACATGCCCGCAAGTCTAATTCGCAACAGGAGGGAGAATTTTCAGCCCAATATACCTAAGGGGATGTTGACAGATTCCTAGTTCAAGTCTCAAAGACTAGATGTAATTACAAGACTGCCAAAAGAATTTTTTGGACATTATTTCAGAGCCACTGTAAATTTTGAGGATTCATGGTGGGCAGTTGAGGTGCCAGAAGGTTGGAGACAGACAAGTGCCCCTGTCTTCAGAAAGTGAGGAAAGAGCTAGGCTGGGAAACTGAAGATCGGTCAGCTTGACATTGTTACCGGGCAAATTTCTGTTATAGCTTATTAAGTTTGTGAGCATTGATAAAAGAATGCATTGATTTCTAGGAGCCAGCATGGATTTATCAAGCATAAGTCACGTCAGACCAACTTCATCTCCTTTTTTGACGGTTACTAATTTGTAGACCATGGAAATGTTAACATTATCATTATTTCAGCAAAGGATTTAAGAGAGTTTCCCATGGTACGCTTGCTGACAAGATGATAAAATGTGAGCTGGATGATACTACTGTTAGGTGGCTCCACAGCTGGACCCAGCAAGTGCTTATAAGCACGACTTTGCTCTTGCTTTTGTGCTGTTGAACATTTTTATAAATGACTAGGATGAGGGCATTGAGGGGATGTTTATCCCATTTGCAGATGACACAAAGCTTGGAAGGATAACTAACACCAGAGAAGACAGAATCAAGGGTCTTGACAGATTGGAATACTGGGCCAAAGCCAACATTGTGAAATTCAACAGAGACAAATGTGTAGAGTCTTACATTTAGGGGCAAAAGTGGTGGGCTTGGCAGCAGTGCATGTGTAAAGGATCTAGGTATCTTAGTTGATCACTAAGTGAACATGAGCTAGCAGTGTGATGTGGCTGTTGTAAAAGCTAATGCATTCGTCATATGCATTAACAGAAATGTAGCAAGGCTCTGCATCCACTTTCAATGAAGCTGAATATCAAACCAAAGGAGGCAGCTTTAGAGAGAGGTATTCCAACCTCCTTCAAAGTGAAATAAGCCTTATCTGAAATGGACCTAAGTACAGTGGACTGATCCCAAAGCTTTGGTCCTCCTTTGGGGTTTTGTAGGGTGTAAAAGCAGCTGTCAACAGGGTGGATAAAAATCAATTATTTTAAAAAATGGATTTTTAAAATTTAAATCAGATTTTTAAAATACCGTATTTTTTGCCCTATAGGACGCACTTTTTCCCCTCCAAAAATGAAGGGGAAATCTGTGTGCGTCCTATGGGGCGAATGCAGGCTTTCGCTGAAGCTTGGAGAGCAAGAGGGGTCGGTGCGCACCGACCCCTCTCGCTCTCCAGGCTTCAGGAAGCTATCAGCAAGCCTGGGGAGCCCGCGGGAGTTCCCGCAGGGCTCCCCACGCTGCGGATAGCAGCCTGCTGCCCGGCGCGTGGGGCGCGCTGAAGCAGAGCACCCCACGCTTCGGGCAGACATCGGCCAGCCCCACAAGCTCGGGGGACAGCGGGGAGGCGCAGCACCGCCATCCTGCTGTTCCGCGACCTGGTTTGGTTTCCCCGACCTGGTTTTGGGGGGGAAATAAAGGGGGGGGATTTCCTTTATTTCCCCCCCAAAAAACTAGGTGCGTCCTATGGGACGAAAAATACGGTAAAATGCTTTTGGAGGAAAAATCTTTCTAAAGATAGTTTTCTATTTAAGTTACATTATAGTCCAAAAGCTATTCATCAGGAAATAAGGATTTGTTTTAAGTTTTTCATGTGTGCTAAACCTCAGTCTAAGGTGTGTTTTTTTAAAAAAACCACTGTTTAACAACATCAGTTAACAAACATGGATACATATGCTATAATGTTATTGTTTTAGTTGAATAAATTGTTTAAATTGTTATTAAGGAAATGATTATTTTTCTCCTTCCAATAAAGTACAGCAGAAAAGTTGTCCAAATATAAACAGTTAACATTAAACCTCACAATAATTTCATAATTATTTGTCTGTGTATTTCTAATAGTATAACCAAATCAGTAATTTTTTATTTAACTGTAAAAACTACTCTGAAAATTTATTATTCCAAAAATGAAACTTTCATCTGGTTGTAAATATTAAGATTATACCAGCAAGAATGACTCTGTAAAAAAAATAATGATTTAAATAAAGTCTTACTGACTAGTGATTTAAATCATGATTTAAATCGATTTGATTTAAATCAAATCCACCCTGGCTGTCAACAAGTGAATGTGTCCCCGTCTCCCCAAAGCAGTCCCTGCTCTTGATCACTAAGTTGTCCACTAAGACCATAACATTTCTTTCCTTGGTAGTAACAACCAATTTTGACCCCTGTCGCATCAGGTTATATGTGAAATTGAAAATTTTTTGCCCTAGTTTGCATTACTTTGTAAACTTACATTGGATTTAAGCTGACATTTTGTTGCTCATTCACCCAGCTTAGAAGATTGTTGTGATGTTCTTCTCAATGGCTGCTGGGCTTTTGATCATCCTGAATAATTAGTAAAGTTCTTATTGCCCACCCCTGACACCAGTTCATTTATTAAAGTTGGATGGGCCATGCTCCAACACAGGACTTTGGGAAACATGAATGTAAAAACTGACCATTGTCGTCTTTGCTTCTAATAAGCGTTTGATTTTTTAGAGCCAAAACTGGAGTACCCAGTGAGTGGTGTCTGGAGACTCAGGATAACCCCAAGATATGCAGAAGCTCAAGAATATCTGGAGGGAGGGCAGAAACCATAATGGGGGAGACACACACACCACCCTCCAAAACAGCCTGTCATATCTCAGAGTCACAGAAGGCTAAGAGGGGGAAACTGCTAGCAGGCTGGGCGTCGGGAATGGAGCAGTGCAGCTGGGGCAGGAGGACAGGAACATAGATAGATACAAAGGGAATAAATAAGTGTCTGGATGGGACACTTCCAGCTTCATACAGAGAAGCTATTTTTGAGGAGAGCTGCCTATATACATCAGTGGAGAAATCCAAGATTGTAAAGTAGCTGGGATTGATCGAATGTGCCCACCAACAGCACACACACTCTGGGAGGCGGGGGAGTTCTTACTGTTTCCAAATTCTTGGTGTGAAACATGCTTTAAAAATGCCCACTGATGCCAGTGCAAAATTCAAAGGAGATGCAATCCATTGTCCCCAAATTGCAAGCGGCTCATGATAGACCTGCAGTGTGGCTCACACGGAATACTGCAGCTCAGGCTTTGCAGCAATGCTGCAGTGTTGTCCAGACGTTATTAAACCCCTTATTGCAGTTTGGGCTGAAGCTGAAATAGTAATTTAAAGCTACGCTGCAGTGTTATCCATTGCCTTTCCCCCCACGTTGCAGGTTAGGCTTGGAGAGCAGGACCCAAAAACCCTGCAGTGTAGCTCACGGTTATACACCTATCAAGGGATGGAGAACTGTGCTGAGGCAGGGTAGCTTATAGCAGCTCTCTACACTGTATTCATTGTTAATACGCTATGGCATTTTGTTGTGAGGTCCTGCTTCTATGTTCTACAGTGGTACCTCGGGTTACATACACTTCAGGTTACATACGCTTCAGATTACAGACTCCGCTAACCCAGAAATAGTACCTCGGGTTAATAACTTTGCTTCAGAGGAGGGAGAAAGGTTGTTTTCTGCTGCTCCAGAGAAGTGGACACGGAGCAATGGATCCAAACTGCAGGAAAGAAGATTCCACCTAAACATTAGGAAGAACTTCCTGACAGTAAGAGCTGTTCGACAGTGGAATTTGCTGCCAAGGAGCGTGGTGGAGTCTCCTTCTTTGGAGGTCTTTAAGCAGAGGCTTGACAACCATATGTCAGGAGTGCTCTGATGGTGTTTCCTGCTTGGCAGGGGGTTGGACCTGATGGCCCTTGTGGTCTCTTCCAACTCTATGCTTCTAGGATGAGAACAGAAATTGTGCTCCGGCGGCGCGGTGACAGCAGGAGGCCCCATTAGCTAAAGTGGTGCTTCAGGTTAAGAACAGACCTCCAGAACAAATTAAGTACTTAACCCGAGGTACCACTGTAATACCAAACTGTTCCCTTGATGCTGGTCCTTATGTAAGCAAAATGGTACCATCCACACACAAGGGGAAAGGTTTCAGCAGGTTCAGGGGAACCTTAATTTTGCTGAAGGACTGGAAAAAAATTAGGAAGAAGAAGCTTTGGGGAAGCCCCTGCCGAGGAACCCAATGAAGACTCAGCATTCACAGAAGTCATGAAATGCTGATTGATTGTTGTGGGCTGGGGGGGAATAATAATAAGAATACCCCTTATTAATGATTGCTCTTTTTTCTCTTCTGAGAGAAGGAATAATAGGAGGGGGAGTTATTCCTTTTGTTTGTTACTATGTTATGTATTTTTTCTGTTTTTATATTGTAAACTGCCTTGTGGCCCTCAGATGAAGGGTGGTATAGAAATTTACTAAATATAAACAAACAGGCCAGCTTCTGCTAAATTCATGTAGTTTGTCTGCTTTGACTGCATAGGTATATTTATATCTCACATTTCTCCCATCATGGAACTCAATGTGATGGGTGTATGTAGAATTCCCAGGTGGTCTTTTATTCAGGCACTACCAGAACCAATGCAGCCTCATTGATTTTAAGTTGTCAATTAGTTCTTCTTTTCCTTTCCTTTCTTGTCAATTAGTTCTGAAGCACATCCTTTATCACCTCTGTTTGAGAAGAATCACTGCTTCTGACCAGTGATTCAGGTGTGAGAATCTGTCCCAATATTTTCTGCAGTGAATTCACTTCATTTCTTTGTCCTCCTTCAGTAATAGTTCGGTTCCTCTGTCACTTAATGTTCCTTTTCACTGTTGCTAGCCTCCTTCAGAGTTATTTTAAGAAAAGTTTATTATCTGTTCTTACCAGCTTTATAGCAACTTGCACAAATTCCTCCTGTGCCTTATCAGTTTATATTGGTTTTTCCAGAGTCTCTGCTTCTCTTTTTAAATTCCCATTTGGACAAGACTTCTGCATTTTTAAAGGAAGCATTCTGGCCTTTAAAAACAAGAGTTTCCCTAGTGGTGCTATTGAAACGTGTTGGTATCGTCTTAGACTTGGCTATATAATCAACTCCTAAGATAATGTTTTAGACAACCTCTAGATTTTCAGAACATATTTTACCCTTTTGACTCTCCCTTTTAGTTTCCTTATTTTAAATCTCCTTGCATTCTTGAAATCATATTTTTTGAAACTAATTATGATGATTTTAGACTCCCCTGGCAATTCTTTGAGTGTGTTTCTCTTGAGCTTGATAATGTCTCAGTCTGTTCAACTAAGAGCTATAGCAGCAAATGTAACATTGCCATTTTATGGAACGGGTATGTAGGAAAAGCATTGGAATGTACAGTACATCTTCCCTTTTGTGCCCGCCTGCTTCAGCTGAGGGTACCAGATGCTTTGAGATAGCTAGAGATTTTTTCAACTGGGTTTGCATGGTGAAGGGGAGGATACTAGCAGCTGCATTGATGATGGATCAGAACACATTTGAATCCAGCATGTTTGTATCGTTTGAGCTATCTCAAAATGACTTGTCTCCAAAGCTGAGCCCCTTAGATGTGGATGAAGGACTTTTGCACACCACAATAACACGTGGACAACTTGTGACACAGTTGTAACTTGTGTTGCTTTCATATTAAGGGCAGCTTGGAGTTTTATGGAATTTTTAAAGTGTATGATTTATTTCTGCCTCTGCTTTTTGGTTTTATATAATTCTTTGATAATGCCTTCAATTTATATATAAATAAGGGTTGGCTCTCACATTACCTGGTTACCTGTGGGATGCAAGCCGTGTGTAATCCTTAAACAGGTTTCTTGTGACCCTGATTCATGCCTCATGCAGAGATGGTATGGCATCAGCTAAGTTTTACTCAGTGTAGAGCCATTTAAACAAATGAACGTGGCTAATTAATTTAACTGGGTCTACTCTGAGTAAAAGTGTACCACCCAGAGTGTGTGGGGGAGAGGAGTGGGGTGGCACAGAGAAAGGAAGTGGTATTTAGTCCTGAAATGCTGCAAGCTCTGCCCTCTTCCCATGAGTCAAAAGCCCTTCATTGGAAAAAGAGTCCCCACAGTGTTGCACACACTATTGAGGTTGTTTAGGTCTACAGAAAGCAAACCATGTGGCTGATCTAAATGGGTGGTATGCTTTTTGTTCCTTGTTCACACACATACCTTGTGTGTTCCATTCCCTTGATGCCACAAACTGTGTGTGTGTGTGTAAGGGTCGATGAATATTGCAACAGTGAGAATATTTAGCTCTCATTTGAAACTGGCGTCTGCTTCGCCTCGAAATGAAATTTCCCCCTTGCTGCCTGCAGAGCATGTTCCTTTGAGAATGGAATGATGCATTGCAGTGCGCATTGGGGCAGGCAGGGGTGGAGTCGAAAAGAGATGATTGCCAGGAAAGGCAAGATCTGCCTCCTTCCTTTGCAGCTGACTGACTGCTCTCCATGTCTGGGTCATACTGCTCTGTGAGTGGTGGTAGGAGTGACTGACAAGAACCCTCTATAAATGAAATTCATGATGTGGGAAAATTCTAACACTGTTAATCTACCATCTTAATCACAATAACATCATCTCAGTTTAACTTAATTCCATTTACATGTCTCATGTTTGCTCATAACTGGGTGTAAAAATAATTTCAACCAGGGTTATTAAATTGGTGGGACCAGAATTACTGGACTTAAGTGAATACACAAATTAGGGCAAATATGAGCTAAAATACTGCACAGAATTTTTGCTCTCTTGTTTGTTATTTGGGGATAGGTTCTATGCCAGTAGAGCAAAGACTTTTTGCTGAAGCCACGTGGACTTCAAGAGGAGCCAGAATTGACACTTAATCTGACATCTATATTCACTCTTACTCCTACAAAAGCAATAAAGTTGTTTTTCTCCACTGCTTTCTACCTTCAAATGCTTGGAAGCACTTGCATAGGAACAAACACTTTTCCCAACCCCATTTAGCAATTTAATCTGCCAGCAAGGACTATTTTTCAACAGCTGCCACTATTAGAGGTGATACATTTAGATAGAAACCTAAAAAAGAAAGTGGCGGGAAGT
Source organism: Podarcis siculus (assembly GCA_034642415.1). Lineage (NCBI taxonomy): Eukaryota > Metazoa > Chordata > Lepidosauria > Squamata > Lacertidae > Podarcis > Podarcis siculus. Next base: position 1,053,727 of record JAXCMG010000032.1, on the reverse strand, counting down.
GTGTGTAAAGTCAGTCTGGGAAAGCCTGTTGTAAGAGAAACACTTCCCTCTACCATACTGATTCAAATAAATGTTGCAGGAAGAATATTAAATTTTTGCCTCTTTGAGGTTCCCTAAAAACACTGTTGGGGTACTTAAGGGGCCTTAATAAAGAGTTCCGCAGAAGAATTGACCCAAGTGGAGATCTTCTGCCTTTATCCCTGTATGTTTGACACCACACTTTGAGATTATATCTTCATCAGAATTATTATTTTAATCTGCTGTTCGTCTTAGCCAAGTGAACTTGCTGAGCTAGGGGTAGAGTTACTCTCTTGATACCTGCCTTTAACATGTTATACCTCTTGTTGGGTTGGAAAGAAATCTATTGGCATTGCTAAAGTCAATAAAAAATTCAATTGAACAAAAGAACAGAACAGAAAATGCTCCTTTGACCCATATTTACTTTCTAATTACCTTGCTGTTTAGAAATCATGACAACTTCAGGAAAAGAGAACTTCCGACTGAAGAGCTATAAAAACAAGTCTCTGAATCCTGATGAAATGCGCCGCCGGCGGGAGGAAGAGGGCCTCCAGCTACGGAAGCAGAAACGAGAGGAGCAGGTACGCTCCTCTATAGGCAATGAGAAATCCCATATTCAATTGCAGGATCTCTTGTCTTGGGTGTTTCCCAACTTTGGATGGGCGGGGCAGTAGGGCATACCATTTTAGAGCGTGAAACATAATTTTTGCAAATTTATTCAGTGAGGGGTCTTAAAAATACGTTTTTGTGTGTGAGGAATTCAAACCTGCTGTTATTTTTGCGATTGGACAACATTTAGCTTGATAAACCTACGTTTGAATAAAAAGCACGCGTTTCCCTGGATAAAACATATCCTACTAAGCATACAGCATTGCTTTGTAATCATAAAACAACAATAGAAAGTAATGACATCAATTAATAATAAATTTAAACAACAAGTTTCACCAAGTCTTGGTTTGATTCATTCTTGGACACCAGTCACCAACTTGCTTCTGCCTCTGATGTAGCCTTCAGGATTCTCATGTTTATACACCCTGCCTCCTGCCTCTGTGCCTTGTTTCACACATTTCTGTATAGACTGAGCATGACAAGGCCACTGTGGAACCTGCATGGGCTCATTGATGAACTGACTGACTTCTGCTGTAGTAAGACTATCCCAAAGGAGGCTACCCTGTCAGACCAGTCTAGCAGCTCCAACAGAGACGAAACACAGAGGCTGATGGAAGCTGTCTTCCTTGGATGTACATAAAGATCTCCCAGTGTGTCGTCATCTCCGCTCCTCAAGTCAGCGATATGTTGGGCGCCAGCTCTCCTTTCCTCACTATTATCTGAGCACAAGAGTGTCTGCACTAGCATTTCTCTGAATTCATACCATGCTGAACGCTGGGTGGTTGGCAAAACAGCATCCACTACAGCCTTCTTTTGCAGCCTGACTCGCCACAGCTGAAACAAGATGATGTGTGGACCTTCCCCACAAGAGTGTTTTACTTTGACATTGTGTGATGTAGTGTGTTGGATTAGGAGACCAGGAATTCACTGATCTGTGGCCCCACTTTATGATTTCTATATAGTGTTTAATAAATCGTTATCTTTGCTTATATTCTCTCAATGTATCAACAGTGTTAGTTGTAACTCTGTAATTTCTCTGCATATCTCTCTCCAGTTGTTTAAACGTAGAAATGTTGCTACAGCTGACGAAGAAGCGGAAGAGGAAGTTATGTCAGATGGCGGCTTCCATGAAACCCAAATGAATAACATGGAAATGACTTCTGTAAGTGGAGCAAGGACTTGACAACTCCATTCAGTTTGCTTTTCCTATAGTTTCTATGGATTTCTAAGGCTGCGATCTCAAAACACACTTCTCTGGAAAGTGGCTCATCTACAATCACTTGGACATGCCTAACTTGTGTATATTTTGCAGCGGTTGCTGCACTCTACCACTGAAAGTGCCCTGTAAAAGACTTGTTAAGGGAGCAATCTAGACTTTGCCCCTGCCTGCGGGACTTTGCAGAGCAATGGGGCCATTGCCACATACACAGCCTTGTTGCTCATGAGGGCCAGGGTAGAAAGTGAATATTACGCAGATTTCAGGCCCAGGTTGGGCACCATGCCATCACATGATGGCATTGGAACCGGCTTAGGATCCAATGTTTCAGGGCTCTCTGTTCACCCCTGCTGGCAGGGATCCTGCCAGTGTCCTCCTGGCATATTTGGCAGGCAGAAGCAGGAGGTCAGCACTGGTGACTGTTGGGAGGCCAGCTTAGCCAGAAAAGCTGGGCTGGCAGTCACTTCCACTCATTCCATCCACTCACTCCAGTCTGGAGTAAGGGGTGTTTGGATTGTTCAGCCCATCCAGTATCAAATGGTGCTATCTTAATTATATACCTCTTTTCCACTTCCTTAAAGCAGTTTGCAAACCAGTAGGTATGAAAAAAATTAATAACGATGTGAAAAGTCAGTTCTTAGGGCTTTTTAGTGCCAGCCAGACTCAGTTTCATACCTTGCAATGTGAATGCATAGATACCTTTGATAAATTTGGAACTGGGCTAGGTATATGACATAATTAGGGATTACAAAGGTGGTTTTTGTTAAATAGCTGATGTGGGGGGGATCAAATCAGGACTTTGCTATGGGGGGAGCTGCTTTAACCTTTTGCCCCTGCCACGCTATCTCCTGCCCCTGTTTTCAGTGGTAGTTTTGAGAAGGAACTTTTCTGGCTGTATTTTAAACAGGAAATTATATTTTAGATACTCTTACTCCCTTCTGCATTTGCATTTGGAGTTGCCTTCATTGCATTTATTCTTTATAGTAACACATTGAGAAATATTTCCCTTAAATCTGAGGCAAAAGTAACAATATTTTTCCTTTGTCATTGCAGAATGCAGTGATCACATCTGATATGACTGAGATGATTTTCTCCAATAGTCCAGAACAACAGCTCTCAGCTACCCAGAAATTCCGAAAACTTCTCTCAAAAGGTGAGTGCTAGAGGTAGTTATGAAAAAGCTCACCTTCTGTTCCTGTTTGTATCCCAATATACATGATTGCCACTAACTTTTCTGTAACCCCCTGAATCCCCTATTTGTCCTTTCCTCGCCACTTGCATTTAAGTACTACTATTGCTAGTTTCCAGCAGTCTTTCCATCACAACCAGCCAATACCCCCCAACAGCTGGGGCCAGTGGGACGAGTGGAGCCAGGGCGTGGTTGGGAGATCTGGAACTGCTTTGACTGTTGGCAGTTGGCCATTTTATTCTATGTCGTTGTTTTTTACCTGCTTGTTTTATGTACCCTTTTGTGTTTTATGTCATATTTTGTCTTGTTCGTTGTTTGGGCATCGCTGTGCGCAAAGGTGGAATAGGTGGGGTTATATACAAATAATCAACCCACCACTGCCTTCCTACAGCATGGAGACTGCAGCCACTGGGCAGCTGCCCTCCTCTCCCTGTGCAGTCTTGGATCCTGGATGTTATTAGAAGAGGGAGGGAACAGTGCATGGTGGGTTGCGTGGGAGGAGCCACTCAAAACTGATGTTAGGCAGGCGGTGCCTGTGCTACAACCCCATTCCCCAGTTCTCCTTTGTTATATAAGGGTTTTAGGGATAGTGGTGCTTCTAATCTTGTCATTAGGTAGCAGGTGGCACTGTGGTTTCACTGAGCCCCTAGGGCTTGCCGATCAGAAGGTCGGCGGTTCGAATCCCCATGACGGGGTGAGCTCCCGTTGCTGCATCCCAGCTCCTGCCAACCTAGCAGTTTGAAAACATGCCAGTGCCAGTAAATAAATGGGTACTGCTGCGGCGGGAAGGTAAACGGCATTTCCGTGCGCTGCTCTGGTTTTCATCACGGTGTTCCATTGCGCCAGAAGCAGTTTCGTCATGACCTGGAAAGCTGTCTGTGGACAAAGGCCGGCTCCCTCAGCCTGAAAGCAAGATGAGCGCCACAACCCCATAGTCGCCTTTGACTGGACTTAACCGCCCAGGGGTCCTTTACCTTTACCTAATCTTGTCATTAAACTTTGGGACCTGCGGCTTTGGAACAGTTAAGTGGGGCGGCAGTTCTGGGCTATCTTGAGTTTATGGGACAGGTCCTAGGGTATCAGTTAAATTAATAAAACAATAAATGGCTGTTACCTGTTTCTAAATGGGAAATGTCACATTGCAGGCATGAAAGACCCAAGTATAAGAATGGAGGGTGTAGAAGATTGCATGTAAAGTAATAAACTGAATGCCTTGGACAACTGATATTATCTGTTTCTTGTGTAAGCACGTAGCTTCACTTAAAAGGGTGGAAAAACCTACTCTGGTATCTTTGTGCTTTCAATAGAACCAAATCCTCCTATAGACGAGGTCATCAGTACACCAGGAGTGGTGCCCAGGTTTGTAGAGTTCCTCAAACGGAAAGAAAACTGCACTTTACAGGTATGTGTGTTCTGTTCCTCAATTTTATAGAATAGACTTCGATAATTAAAGTAAAAAAAAGAGGTGGGATTTTCTTAAGTAAAGGCCTGTGGGCTCTTGCAATAAATGCTGTCTATCCTAAAGGACTCATTCGATTTAACCTTGGGAGTTAATTAGAAAATACCCTTGAAATTCCATCAAGATTGAGGAGAAGATGGCCTGCTATAGACTTATCTTCAGCCTTTATAGGTCAGAGTGCCAGCAGTGCTGCCTTCCATGATATTTTTGACTGTAAGAAGATCAAGAACGTCAATTCACTCCTTCTCCCAAGTCCTGGTTTTCCATTTTTCTTTTCCGGTGGACACTCCTGGGGCTCCCGCAGGCCACTGAGCATGCCCTGCCCTCACTGGGCTGTTTTTTGTTTGTTTTTAAGGGGGGGTTGCTCTCTTTGGGCTGCAGTTGTCTCAGAGTTGACCATTGGAGTGAATAAGTGGGATTAATAACATCTGCTCAGGGACCTGTTTCCTCTGTGCAAGACTTTTTGCCCCCCCCCCAAAAAAAATCTAACATTCTTTGGCTACTGGGCACACTTTGCCTTCATTGCGTTGTTATGCAGTGTTTTTTTGCCCTAGGTTTGCATTTTTTAAAAGAGCTTTTTGTACGTCTGTGAAGTTCAGGAGTTTCCCAGTCTGTGCTAATACCTCCCTCTTGTTTCTGAGTGGATCCAGTTTGGCCCATTTCTGTTGGCACTCTCTACCTTGAGGTCACAGTTAGAGGGAGTGGTGATGATATTACAAATGGCTGAGAGTGACTTGCCTAAGGCTTAACCAGTGAGCTCATGAAAGAGGCAAGAATCAAATTCCAGGTCTCTCTTAGCCATCATTTTACATCAGTTTGAGATGCCTTTATAAAATGTGCCCAGTGAAAGTAAATTTAAGTCTCTTCAAGGTTAGCTGTCGTGTTTCTTTGCATTTAGTTAACTTTTTTTAAAAAAAAAGTCCAGGGAAAAATATATTTTTTATGTTGAAGCAATTTGGGATATGATCCCTTCAAATTATGTCCCAACAAAGCTCTTCAGTTTGTAATATCAGGAGAAAAATAGGTACACATTTGACTCCGATACTACCTATACACCCTATATTAAGAACATAGGCCACTAGTCCAGCATTCTGTTCTCACAGTAGCCTTCCTGTTAGAGGCATACACTTTTCTTCTGCACACATTTTTTAATGAATGCCAATTGCAGCATATCTGTCTGATAATGCAATATTATTTGCAGAATTGTGTATTACATAGAAAGCAGATGAGCAGGATGTTAGTGCGAGAGAAGCTGATTAAAGTGTCTGCTAGATGGCTTGTGCTTGTTGCCACCTCTGACGAAGCGCATGGCATGGCAACTACCCCAAGTTAGTGCAGATTTCTGGTTCAAGCACCGTGTCGTAGACAAACAGCTGCTGAAGAATGGCTTCCTCTCTCTCCTCTTCCAGTTTGAAGCTGCCTGGGTGCTGACTAACATTGCCTCCGGAAATTCCCTTCAGACTCGGATTGTGATCCAAGCAGGAGCTGTTCCTATCTTCATAGAGCTCCTCAGCTCAGAATTTGAAGATGTGCAAGAACAGGTTAGTGTCTCAAAAGGCAAGATAGCATAGAGGCGGCTGGGTATAGCACACGTCACTGAGTTTCCTCCTATTGCTAGTTTCAAGTCCTCCAGCTGCTGATGCTCATCTGGTTTAAAAAGCTGGCAAACAAAAGTCTTAACTTGCGAGTTGCAGAACCTTTGGCCCATGGACTTAATCCGAGCAACAGGGATGGGTTCTTTTCCTCCTCTTCACAAAATGCTGGGTGTATTCTGAGTTTTTCCACGTTCACTGCAATCAGGAAGAAAATTGCTCGCCACTTTCCAGCTGTTCTGCTGAGCGTGTGTGTTTGCGTGCTCATCCTTCTGATCACAGCGCAGCAGGAGGGGAGGTGTAAACCTCTCTGCCTAGAGCAGCGTCTTGGGGGATTCAGATCAGCCCTCCTGGCTGATCAGCATGGATCAGGGGAGGCGTGTGGAGGGCCTGGTTTTCATCCCTGTGGAGCATGCTGAGTGGAGAAGTTTTAAGTATTGCTGTGATTGGGGTGAAAATAATGCCTCTACTCCTTTACTGATTTCCATGGATCCCAAGGGAAGGGGGATCTGAGCAGAAGGTAGTGTGTTGGTAGTATGCGTTTCTGGGTGTAATTTTTGGTGGGTGCACACTTCTGATTCTAGTATATAAACTGTTTAAATACATAAATAAGGGGAAACAGTAACTCTTTAGAACCTCAATGATTCCTATTGCCTCATGTTCAAAGAACTCAGCTTATCTAGCAAGCTGTGACTTGGCTCAGTACTGATAGGTGGGAGCAGTCAGGCTGGCTCATATATGAATATGATGTTAAGACAATTATTGGTGCTGAGATACAGGACAAGGGAGGGTTGCACTCTCAGAAAAGTTGATCTAACAGTATCCTGTCTTCTTTCTCAGGCTGTTTGGGCCCTCGGCAATATTGCAGGGGACAGTACTATGTGTAGAGATTACGTGCTGGACTGCAACATCTTACCCCCTCTATTGCAGTAAGTTTTCTAGATGATGTTCAGGTTTATTTGCCAGCAGTGCCCAATAGAATAACCCTGACTGGAGTGGTTTTGTGTGTGTCAGGGTTAGGATTGTGCACGTAGGGGGTGTTCCTATACTTGCATTTCTTACACCGACTTCCATATCTTCCCTCTTTAGCAGCAAGTTTTACTCTCCCCCCCCGCCCCGCCCGTCCAATGTCATTCTGTGAAAGCATGAGATTTCCTCCTGAACTTCTTGGGAATCAAAAATACAGTAGTACCTCGTTTTTTTAACATAATCCGTTCCGGAAGACCGTTTGAGTTCCAAAACGTTCGAAAACTGAAAACTCAAAACAGAAATCTCAGTACGGAAAACTCAGTACGGAAGCTGCGTTTCCAGTTTGACTTTCGAGGCACGTTTAAAACTGAAGCATTTACTTCTGGGGTTTATAGCACTCGAATTCTGAAACATTTGTCAGCGGAGACATTCGAAAACCGAGGTACCACTGTAACTATGGGAATTTAACAGGGTTTTCTTTTATAAGCATGATTTCAAGTTAGAAAGCAGATACCCGGTAGTTTGTGTTCAGTGTCCTCTTCTCGTAAGCTTTCTGTTGCAATACTTTTTTCTTTTCTTTTTTTGTATTTCCAGATTGCTTTCCAAACAGAATCGTCTCACCATGACTCGGAATGCTGTGTGGGCACTCTCTAATCTTTGCAGAGGAAAGAATCCTCCCCCGGACTTTGCTAAGGTAGGAAATAAAGTCTGAAAAGCGTTGCCTTTTGTGGATAAGAAAAGGAGTTCACAACATTCCTTTCTGGAGCAGCCTTCTTAAATATCTGGAGGCTTTTAAGGAAACAAAGTTCTCATCTATTTAAAAAAATAAAAATGTTTGCTGTCATGTATGCTTCCAGATGGGTGGCTTCCAGATGGGGTGATGGGAATTGTAGTCCAACAACAGCTGGGGGACCAAGTTTGAGAAACACTGGTTTAGGTCCTTTGTTGAAAAAGATCTGCGCATAGTAGTAATTGATTATTCCATTGATTTTTCACCCCTCTCATTTCTTTGCAGGTCTCCCCCTGTCTGAGCGTGCTGTCATGGCTGCTCTTCGTCAACGACACAGATGTCCTAGCAGATGCATGCTGGGCGCTCTCATACTTGTCTGATGGACCCAATGATAAAATCCAGGCTGTGATTGATGCAGGAGTATGTAGGAGACTTGTGGAACTCCTGATGTAAGGACTTTAGATCAAGCAAATTTATTTAATCAAGCAAGTCTATTAAATGTTGCCCTTTTACTTGCCGTCATGTCAGGTGGGCCTTGGCTTTCATTTGTTGCTGAAAGTGCAGGTGTGAATTCATTATTTGGGGCCCAAGGCCACCTGTTTTGCAGAAACAGTGGTTATTATGTCCATATTACTTAAAGAAACGAAGGAATAAATAGAACACAGTGGCCTTGAATCCTGGCAGCAAGACACAACAGTTGCAACTGAATATTGATCATGTTGTTGTGCCTTTTGCAACTTGTAATACTTTTGGAGGGTCGTACTTGGACCCTATGGAGCCTGCTCATTCCAGATCAAAAGACGTGACTATGAAACAAATAACATTTGACTCTGTTAAACTGAAGCCTTTCTTTTCTTCCCTTTTTTAGGCATAATGACTACAAAGTGGTATCTCCTGCTTTGCGAGCCGTTGGGAACATTGTTACAGGGGATGATATCCAGACCCAGGTATAAACACTGCTCACTGCAACAACATTTACTGATTCCAGTTTTCACAGTAACTGAATAGAAGTAAATCTCTTTCTTTCAGTCCTCAGGCTTCATAGAGTTGAACATGTATTGTGGGTTATATCCAATGAAAATGTTGCACAAGCAGAACAACTTCTGCTCATACAATGGAACTTTTCCTTCCTCTCCACCCTCTGTGCACCCCACACATTCCCCTCCAAATCTTTTCTGGGGGTTCTCCCTGTCAGCATCGCCCTTGAGCCAACCCCACCGACTGGACTCATCCACTTCAGCCCCACTGGGCCAGGCGAGCTGGGGTAGCACTTCCAGAGAACCACCACCTGCACAGGAACAGGTCAAAGTGCTGTGGACTCACAACTCAGAGTTGTGAGCACCAGATTCACTCCCGAAGACAGTCGTTGCACAGCAGAGTACAGCAGAGCATAAACCACTCGGAGAACAGCTCTGTAGAATAACTACTTTTATTCTATCTACAACTATCATACAAACTATATACAGAGCTAAATGGAGAAGCTGAACTGCACTGAGTGTCTGCAGCTGCTCTTAGCAGCAACCTTATCTATACAGAGATAACACACTCTCTAACACTCAGTCTCTCTCTTTGATGTGAGGCTGGAGCGGAATAAGTAGTGAGCAGAAACCGCCCCCCTCCTCTCTGGAGAATCAGCAGAGAACATCAGCAGATTCTTGGAATGGGAGGGGTGAAATCTCCTCACTCCCAACACTCTGGAGCAGTTAAGGGGGTTGGAGGAGGAGAAGTTCTATTGTGCAAATAGAACTCTTTCTGCCCATGCAATGACTTCATTGGATTCAACCCTTTCCCCCCCCCCCCCCTTAAACCCCCTTGAGGTTTTGTGCCTTGAAATCCTGTGTTCAGAAAGCTACATTGGCCTTATTCCTGGTGTCCTTGGCCTGCGCTCGCCTTGAAATACTCATTCCTGCGCTTGCTGGTTCCAACTCTCTAGGATACGGCTAAATCTTTAAGACATACATAATTGCTCGTGGCATTCTTTAGTATCATGCTTCTCAAAATGTTTGAAGTCAGAGCCAACTATATGCTAACTCCACTTTTTTGAGCCTGACCTTCCTCCTCTACAACAGAAAACGTGAGCATATCAATATAGTAAGCTGGTGATGATGGTGGTGGTGGTGCTAATATAGGTGTATAAATAGGCACTATGTAGCCGAATAGAAATTCAGCATGACAGGAAGGGAAGGAGTCCGTCTCTTCAATGATGCTCCCAGTGATAGTGTGCTGTTCACCTAGTTGTGGCAGGGAGACTTACTTTCTGGAATCTGCTCAGGAAAAGTGCCAGGACCCACAGTTTGAGAAACACTGTTTGAGCTTGTTGGCTATAGGGTATCTGTGCATATCCTTTTCACTGATTTTTTTTTAGTGCCTAGGAACCAAACACTATGTGCTGCTCAGCATTCTTATTTCAGTTCAGCATCTTGGAGTTTTCAAGTCAAGTTCTGAGCATGCACCCTTGCTCAGTGTTAGATTGTAAATCTGTCTTTTGAGCATGGTGGTCTCTAATATTTTGAGTAGACTTTCTTTGTATCTCTTGCATCTGCATTTGTAAACACATCTTTGTAAAGTTCACCAGAATCCTTTCTTCCCATCAGTTGTGCACCTGCTGTACGGTGGCAAAACCCACCCTTTGTATCCTTAATGGGCTGCAAGAGCAAGTCTTGTGAGACTTGTTAAATAAAGTCTAATGATAAACAACCCCTCCTTGCTCTTCTTTGGCAAAGTCTGCCACTTCATTGCAGGAGAAATTTAAGCTTTCAAAATAATATTTTCCATTCTTTCACATTTACTTTCTTGCTCACCTTATATTTACAGGGCTAGAGTGTGAGACATCTAGCTTCATTGGTTGGATTCGTTAATATGAAAATGCCTACCTATGCAGTCTTTAACATTATTAATATTTACATTACTTAGAATATCTGCCTCCTCATCAGTGACAGCTTACTTTCCACTAAATCTGAGATGAGAAAGGTATTAAGTGCACCTGTCTTCTCCATCAAGCTCTAGAAACTCTCATGCCCTGCTCAGTATCTGCTCCTGACATTGACAGTGCTATCTGTGCATGGAAAAGGCCTTTATGTTGCCTTTTCTGCCTTTTTCGTTCTTTCCCCACTTTTCTTCCCACTTGATTTTATCTTCAGGCAGACCTACTGCTATCTTATTCTCCCCTTTACTTCCTTGAGCTTTCTGCTTTTTCTCAGCATATTCTTTCGATTTTAGATAAGGAAAAAATCTCTTTATTATGCCTTCCTCATGTTTGCTTAAGGTAAGTGTGCGTGGAATTTTTAGATCCGTCTTTTGGATGCAGTCTAAAATCAATCTCTTTCTTTCCCTTTCCCAGGTAATATTGAATTGTTCGGCTCTGCAGAGTTTACTACACTTGCTTAGCAGTCCTAAAGAATCAATCAAAAAGGAAGCATGTTGGACAATATCAAACATCACAGCTGGAAACAGAGCGCAGATTCAGGTAACGAAACTGGTTGGCTCAGAGGTTCACTTGCCAACACAAAATCAGATTCCTAGATCTATTGCTGTCCATGCAGACTTTGGCAGAATATTACACGCTCTTGCTTGTATCTCGTTTGGCATTTTCAGCAGACTTTTATAAATTGAAGATCAGAACTGGAAAATGTCAGGAGAACAGGAGAATAACTCTACTCCTCCCCCCACAAAATATTAGACCAGTTGGAAATAGATGCTCAATACTGTTTAATACAAAACAAAACAAGCAAACAAAAACCACTGTTGAATCCAGCTTTCCGTGATTAGAGTAACCTGCGCCATCCCCCTTTCTGCTGGACTCAAGCTGGTTATTTGGTCTAAACAACAACAAACAAACCTATGGTCACGTAAAGCATCCTCAATAAACACACAAGATGTAACTGGCTGTGTTCTCAGATAAATTTAGCAGGGGATCAAATACTTTCCCCCCTCACTGTAGCACTCTGTGTCATATTACTGTGCTGCAGCAAATAATCCTGATTTTTAAATCTATTATTAAGACCTTGTTTATTTTTCAGACTGTCATAGATGCCAACATTTTCCCAGCTCTGATAAGTATATTGCAAACTGCTGAGTTTCGGACAAGAAAAGAAGCGGCTTGGGCTATTACTAATGCAACATCTGGTGGCTCTGCTGAACAGATCAAGTAAGTGCCAGCAAGGTTCCCAAACAAAGTTCTTCGCGGTGGAAGGGTTGAGAGCTGGTGCTACAAAGCTTCTCTTTTCTCCTGCCCTCCTCATCCCCCTTGACCAAAAGATGCCTGCTCTATTCACACATGTTTTATCATATCTCTGTCAGGAGGGGGGAACCTCTGGTCAGCACATCTAATGGCCAGAGTTTATGCAGTAGTAGTCCAGCAATATCTGGAGATTTCCCCACTCCAGTCTACACTATTTTGGTCAGCCTCTTCTAAGGCTTCACTTTCTAGAAGAACTGCCCAGATTCTTCATACCACTGAGTGTTATCCACTGGACATGGGTCAGCGGAACACCGTTCCTCTCTCTCGAGAACACTTCATGCTTTTGAGGGTGCCTATGGGACGCGGGTGGCGCTGTGGGTTAAACCACAGAGCCTAGAACTTGCCGATCAGAAGGTCGGCGGTTAGAATCTCCACGACGGGCTGAGCTCCCGTTGCTCGGTCCCTGCTTCTGCCAACCTAGCAGTTTGAAAGCACGTCAAAGTGCAAGTAGATAAATAGGTACCACTCCAGCGGGAAGGTAAACAGCGTTTCTGTGCGCTGCTCTGGTTCGGCAGAAGCGGCTTAGTCATGCTGGCCACAGGACCAGGAAGCTGTACGCCGGCTCCCTCAGCCAGTAAAGCGAGATGAGCACCGCAACCCCAGAGTCAGCCACGACTGGACCTAATAATCAGGGGTCCCTTTACCTTTAACCAAGATGCCAGAAGTGGTGCTGCCACTTTGCCAAACCGAATCCTCTAGTTGTCTTGATTCTCCATCCATTGTGGTTTTCAGGTACCTGGTAGAACTTGGCTGCATCAAACCACTCTGTGACCTCCTGACGGTAATGGACTCGAAGATTGTGCAGGTGGCTCTTAATGGGCTGGAAAACATCCTGAGGCTGGGCGAGCAAGAAGCCAGGCGAAGTGGAACTGGCATTAACCCATACTGTGCACTCATTGAGGAAGCCTACGGTAAGGGGATGTGCTGGTGGGTGACATCCCTATTAGACTATCCAGCTTTTGCCTCGTTTCTCATGGTTCATTATGACCTCAAAGTAAGTGGAAGACTTTCCAAGCAAAACTGTACTCTTTCAGTGTCGGGGGGGAGGACCTACTGTACATTTTCTTGCCCATAATTTTCTTTCTAGTATTCTTCCTTTGTAACAACTTCTGATACTTCATCAGTTGCCTTTAATTTTCCAGTTCAAGTAGCATTTAGGAACATAAGAATCGTCTGCTGGATCAGGCCAGTTGTCCGTCTTGTCTACAAGAGCACTCTCCCCTCTCATGGTTTACAACGGTGGAGGAAATAGCTACTGATAGCCCACTCCTCCTTGAATTTGTCTAATCGTCTTCCAAAATCATCCAGATTGTTGGCTATCACTGCCTCCTGAGGAAGCAAGTTCCATAGTTTGACTATATACTGCATGAAGAAGTGCTTTCTTATATTTGTCCTAAATCTTCCAACATGCAGTTTCATGGGATGTTCATGAATTCTAGTGTTACAAGAGGAATGGGGACTTCTCTATGTACTTTCTGCATGCCATGCATAATTTTACAGGCTTCTATCAGGTCACCTCTTATTTGCCTTTTCTCTAAACTAAAAAGTCCCAAATGCTGCGACCATTCTTCATATGGGAGCATCTCCACCCCCCTTGATCATTTTAGTGCCTTTTTCGGAACCTTTTCCAGCTTGGTTCATTTCTGCAGAAAATGCTGGATACAAAGATAATGGCAGTGCCTCTTTTCAAAATAAAAGCAGAATTTTGGAAATACCTCTTCATATTTGTGGTTGCTTACAGTCTGAAGGCGCGGGTGGCGCTGTGGTCTAAACCACTGAGCCTCTTTGGCTTGCCGATCAGAAGGTTGGCAAGGTTCGAATCCCTGCAACGGGGTGAGCTCCCCTTGCTCGGTCCCAGCTCCTGCCAACCTAGCAGTTCGAAAGCATACCAGTGCAAGTAGATAAATAAGTACCGCTGTGGCGGGAAGGTTTCCGTGCGCTCTGGTTTCCGTCACGGTGTGCCATTGCGCCAGTAGCGGTTTAGTCATGCTGGCCACATGACCCAGAAAGCTGTCTGTGGACAAACTCCGGCTCCCTTGGCCTGAAAGTAAGATGAGTGCTGCAACTCCATAGTCGCCTTTGGCTGGACTTAACCGTCCAGGGGTCCTTTACAAACGCCAAAATATAAATATAACCAAAATCTTGCAGTTAGGCTGCAGGCTTAGCTGCTGCACTGGGCAGAACATAAAGATCCTCTTAAGTGCATTTTTGTGGGTTACAACACTTGAGGGTTTTGCAGAGCATTTTAATATTTCTATACCACATCATTACCTAAGCAGCACCTGCAAAGTCTGCAAAGTAATGAAGAGGCAGTTGTGGGATGGGATAGCTCCAGTAGCAATGGACACTTCTGCCTTTAGAATCTTTGTGGGGTCTCAATGGAGTCTCCTGGTTTTTAATTGATGCTACAGTTCAGATAGCCTGGTCTGTGTATCTCGCTCCGTCTTTGCCCCACCCCCTTCTCAGCAACATGCACATATAGGGAACCTGTGGCCCTCCAGATGTTTGGGGACTCTAGCTACTGTCAGCCCCAACCAGCATGGCAAATGATATGGGGTGATGGGGAATCCACCAATATCTGGAGAGCCAGAGGTTCTCCATCGTTGACAAAGATGAAAGAGTGCAGGTATACCTTCATGTTCAAGAACTGAGGGGCTCTGTGTATTTTTCTTGCAGGCCTGGATAAGATTGAATTCCTGCAGAGTCACGAGAACCAAGAAATCTACCAGAAGGCCTTTGATCTGATTGAGCACTACTTTGGGACAGAGGAGGAAGATAGCAGCATCGCCCCCCAGGTCGATCTTGGCCAGCAGCAGTACATCTTCCAGCAGTGCGAGGCTCCCATGGAAGGTTTCCAACTGTGAGGCGCTCCTGTGCACTGCGTTGCACCTGCCCATCCAGCCCTATTGTAGAGCTCTGAGTTGCCCACAGAGTGGTCCTGTTTTCCATAAACCTGTGTGAGCTCATTTGCTTGCTTTGCACACACGCTTCCTTACAAACACAACTGGAAAACATTTGGCTCTTTGTTGTAGGACGCCACTTCGGTAAGGGCTTACCCTAGCTGCTGTGCCCATCTCTCCAGAGCTTGGGCACTTCTTCAAAGATGTCAGTTTTCCCCAATGAAGTACACACTAAAGTGGTGTAATCCTAGATTCTAAAACAAGGGTGGAGTTTCCTTTGTGCGTCTGTGTGCGTGTTGCAGTGTTCTTGCTATCGACAAAGAGGATTCGAGAGAGACTTCCTTTCCAGGCAGTCCTTGAGTGCCTGTCTCATTTGAGGCTCACACAGAATTTTGAATGGTGGTGGTTCTGTGTGTGGCAGCTTGGGCTTCTGTTAATATAGATATATGTATGTATACTATATATATATACATATATGAAACACAGAGATACAGGAAGGAGCTCTCTGTTCCCTGCACTTACAGCCGCCAGTGAATAAGCTGCTCCAGGTTCTTGGAACAATGAACAGTTGACAGCAGGCAGGATTCCTGTGCTGCCCTTTCGACCGCATGGGGTTTGTTCTCTTCTGTCTGCATGAGGAACGGAGCCCATCTCTCTGTACCTCCCGTGGGGCAGCCAGGGCTCTTTTGAAGATGTCCGAAATCACGTCAGGGATAGAGGAACTGTTCCTGTCCATCTGCCACAGCATCAATTGGCTCCCTCTACATTCAGACTGAAATCTCTTTCAAGTTTTGAAAGTGGTCCTCATTAACATGGTTCCTGCTGAGAAATCCACGCTTGAGTTTTTGTAAACGTCTTGGTGGAACAGGGCTGTCTGTAAATCACATTCTGTTGTAAATTCCTGATATGCTAAAATATTGAAGCAAAGAAGATAACTGGCTCCCTGGGCCACCTCTGCTTACGTGGACTGTAGCTTCTAAGTCAGGCCAGAAAGGGACACCTGGATTCTATAAACTTCACTTAAAGGCACATAGAAAGCTCTTAGGACTAATGAAACCTAAGTTCTGAAATCATCGGCCTAATATTCTTGACTGACACCGCTCATTTAATCCTTAGTACAGCTGATCTCTGGCGAAACGCCATCACGTCAGCTTCCTGCAACAACCAGGGGTGTCGTTGTTCCGTCTCCGTGTGTCTGTAGAATGCTCTCTTGACTAGCACCAAGATGGTGGCTCTCCGATACGCTCGGACTGAAGACATTGGACATGAACGCCAATTGTTTTGAACCTCTTCACCTAATCCAAGGCCAGCCGACTCCGACAGCATAGTCTTAATTTAACTTGGCATCCGCCATTATCAGCAGTGTTGTTCACTCTCTTGTGAATGCATGGATCTTGCGGGAGGCTTGCACCCTGTTCCCTGACCGGGCGGCACCTTGAGTCAGTTTGACTTTCCAGGACTTGACTTTCCATTACAAACATTGTGAATACATAATAAATTCTGTTGTCAGAATTGTTTGACAAGATTCTTCATGTTATAATTAACGGAAGAAAACTGACATCGCCTGCAAGGAAATATACTTTGTCAACCTGTTAGGAGGTATGGTCTCATCAGTGTTCTTCTGTGTGACTGACCCTTCTCCTGAACACTTTGTATCTATGTCTGTGCTTTTAGGATGGAAGCTCTCGCAGCTGCCAGTTCTGTCCATTCTTCATCAGCCTCCACCCTCTTAAGTTAACTTCCTTTAGTTTTGTGCTGCTTTATGAAGAAGCATCTCTAGGTTACCATTTTCAACTTCAGTTGTTTGTAACTTTAAAATTAGGGCTGGGCTGAGATGGGGGGGGGGGCGGGCATGTGTTTCGCAATAAACTTACTTCCCATTTTGGTTCTTGTTCCGGGGGAATTTAAAACCAGGCAAAAAAAGTTGTCCCCCTACTATGAGAGAAGGAATCTGTGGCCTCCTCTCTCTGATTCGGCATAGTGGGATCATCATGTAACCAAATCCAGCAGGATTGGCTGGGTTGATGTTTAGAGAGGGGGGGAAAGGCACCAAAACTGCAAATGGGAGAAATAATCCACAATGAACAGGAAGCAAACAATGTACAAGAAAGGTAAGCGAGGTGTGAGAAGAATAGTTTCATGGGGTGTATTGTGGGCAAAAAATGGAAGTACAGTCTGGTTGGTTTGTTCTTTAAATTAGGTGGCTAATCTTTATAACAACCTCAATGTTGCCTTTATATCCCATAGTAAACCATGTTTCTTTAAGGGTGGTTGGTAGCAGCACTGATGAATAGCAATCTTGTTTCAGCTTTCAGATTTTTTTTGTGGCTGAGTTTTTTAAAGTGTGAATTACTGATGACATGTCATTTCTATAAGATTTGTTTCAAATCATGTACTTTAATTGATAGTTTTTCGGGGGGGCGCAGCAAGCTGCATATTTTGTAAGCCAATTTCAGTGAAGGGTGCATGTGGTACAGAAATGTCTCACATGCGCAAACACTGACAGTGTGTATATGTGTGTGCTTACCTAGAGTATATATGCACAGGCACACTCCTCCAACGTGTGTGCTAATGTGTATGTATATATGTATATTTACACACATCCTATATCTTTCTCACACCGAAAGTTTTTCTCCCAAGCTAGTGAGAACGTGGTGCATTGGTGTTCCCGCTAGGAAATAATGAATTCTCTCTTCAAAGGAGTGAATTAAACCATAAATACATAGAAGTGAAATGGAGTGCTGTCTTTTTCTTTCATTTTTAAACGCAGGGCTAATGTGGTGCTTCTTTCTGTTAGCTGGTGTGGTGATGTACATACGCAAATCAGAATATCCTGTACAATCCAAAGTTGAGAGACGGCAGGTATGTGGAAGTTGGGTCAACTCTGTGAGATGGAGCTGGCTGCATAAAAGTTCTGGACAATGAGTTGAAGCGTCAAACCACACTTCCTAAACCTTTGAAGGCTTGCACTAACACATAAATATTATTTCAGTGTTGACCTGCTGACCTGGATGAGCAGAACACTGCCTGCATTTTTTGCTGGGGGGGGGTCAAGGGCAGGAAGGAAATGGATATGAACCTGGCAGAGATTGTGCCTTCTGCCCCTACTAGCCCAAAACTGGCGTATTGAATGCCTCTGGCAGAGAGACCCCCATTGTTGCATATTGGGTTTAAGGGAGACGGAACCCTCGTTCAAATGTGATTTGATTGAAGGAAGCATTTAGGGTCCATACCATAATCTATAAATCATTTCCCAAAGCTATAGAGTGTGTAATAATAGCATGAGAGGATTACTTCCTGTTTACTGGGGGCAGGCCACAAAAGGTAGGGGGAGGAATATATTATTTAAAGATACTTATTTTGAAATATGTACATTTAGCCCTGTGCTTTGGGTAGTAATTCTGTATACATGTAGCCCAAGACACCTGAATTAGAATGAAAACTATTTCTAGGCTCTATCAAGAACTGAATTTGTATATTCAGAAACTGTTGCGCTCTTCCTTTATTAGAGAAGTTAAAAGTCTCTCAATAGAAATGTGTCGTATGACATACCCCGCAGTGATCAAGGAACTTCTTGGTACCCAGAAAAATGGGATATGGTATACATTATGCCCAAGCCAAACTACTGTACTCTGAAAGGCTACAGATGAGATAATTTTGTAACCCCAAAAGTTGACTGTGAAGTTTGCCTTGTAACAAAAGCCAGCGATACAGTATAGACTGAGCAAGTGGATCTCCATATGAGCATGTTCCCAAAATGCCACTGAGTTCTACAGGAGAAAGTCAGTGGGTTGGAGCTGGGGGTTCAGTTAAGAAAACCCTGCCCTTGCTTGCAGAGGCTTCAGTTAGCAGGAGCCCCCATAACACCCCTGAGTGTATGCCAGGCATGGCCAAACTTGGCCCTCCAGCTGTTTCGGGACTACAATTCCCATCATCCCTGAACACTGGTCCTGTTAGCTAGGGATGATGGGAGTTGTAGTCCCAAAACAGTTGGAGGGCCAAGTTTGGCCATGCCTGGACTGTATGCCATTACTTTTTCCTATATAAACCAGGTGAGTTCAGATATATTGCCCTTGAAAATAACAGGCTACTACTGAGAGTAACATCCTCTGCCCTAGGAAGTGGGCCTTTTTATTTTTAATTCTGTGCATCTTACATGGCTATTCAATGCATGGAGTTCTCCCCTACCATTTTTATCTTCAGAAGAACTCTATATCAAGTGAGTTAATGAGCAATTAGTGGCTCAAGGCTTTTCTATAAAATATTTCTGTAGTGGCAATAGTGCACCCCAGTTGAAGTTGGTGTCCAATCCTGATCCACCAGTGAAATAACAAAGATCTCTTGAAGAAAGGTTGTATTCAATGTAACACTAAGGTAAATATTACACAGGTGTGATGGAACATTCTCTCCTCTCCTCCCCCTTTTTATTTTACATATTTATAAATTACTGATTCAGATTATTTATAAATCACAGCCATCAGAGCAGTGTGCAAGATAAAATGAGGCCAAAAATGCACAATAAAAAAAAACATTTCTACAATGCACAATTAATATTTCATAAAGTATCTGGATTACCTACACTTCAGAAAAAACCTTTGTGTGCTATTTTAGCCTATCCTGTGATGGGGACACGGGAAGGGGGTACATTTGTGTTGCTGGATGAGCACTTTTAAGAATCTTTGTGTTTTAAGTCCCCTTTCTCAATGTGGTTTCTAATTTTACCTGTTTCTATTTTATCGTTTTATGTTTGCTTGGAGACACCCCCCCTTCCCCCCCATAAAACAGCAAACAAACGCTAATAACAATAATAATTGGGAAAATGGAATGAGGATCATGTTGTCTGCATAAGGCTTCAGTAGAATTTCTTGACAACCAGTAGCTGGGGGGTGGGGTGGGGGGAAAGATAAGAGACCTCCTGAATTGCGTAATTTATTCAATTATTTTTTAAAACCCTGCTGGTTAAAGGTCATCTCATGTTGGCTCAAGCTCCACAAAGCAAGTAAATCACAGACCAAGGCATGCCTTGTGATCCGCAGTGATGTGCAGCATAAAATATTGTGCTTTTTACAACCTACACTCCACACAACCCCCCTTTTACTTGGCCTTGATCTCAAGATTGTGGATTCACACCCTAATTTGGGCAAACGTTTCCTGCATTGCAGGGGGTTGGACTAGACGACCTTTGCGGCCCCTTCCAACTCTACAGTTCTATGATTCTATGCTGCGTGTGCTTCTATGCACAGTGCTTTATGGGGGAAAGACGGGTGAGGGGCCATTAATGATCCATAACCCCTTCCCTTGGCGTCTGTTTTTGCCAAATCATATCACAACTTTTCAACAACAGAAAGCCTGTGTCATTTGAGCACTAGTATGCAAGGGACGCGGGTGGCGCTGTGGGTTAAACCACAGAGCCTAGGGCTTGCCGATCAGGTTGGCAGTTCGAATCCCCATGACAGGGTGAGCTCCTATTGCTCGGTCCCAGCTCCTGCCCACCTAGCAGTTCGAAAGCACACCAAAGTGCAAGTAGATAAATAGGTACCACTCCGGCGGGAAGGTAAACGGCATTTCCGTGCGCTGCTCTGGTTCGCCAGAAGCGGCTTAGTCATGCTGGCCACATGACCCGGAAGCTGTACGTCGGCTCCCTCGGCCAATAAAGTGAGATGAGCGCTGCAACCCCAGAGTCATCCACGACTGGACCTAATGGTCAGGGGTCCCTTTACCTGTGCATGGTGGCAAGGCTAAGTAGACCCAAACTGAAAGAGTGGTTTGTGCTACATCTTTGCTGTAGCTGTTTCTTACCTACATGGAATTATTTACCTATACTGGTATAATGAACACTGGTTTGAGTGCATAATTTCACCTACCATATGGTGGTGAGCACTGCAAGATCATACTGTGCTGCCTCCATTGCATCAAGTACCCATATGGCCGCTGCTGACCCTGGAGGATCGATCCAAGTCCCACTTTGACATGTTTGGGCATCACTTTCAAGGATGAAGACACTTGTCTTTGGAATGAACTTGATGCAACGGTTGTGGCATCTTATGTCGTGTCTGTGCCATGCCTAGCATAGTTTTGTGGACTCTGTTGCTCTTAGAGAGAGGCATCAGTGCACCCATTTCTTAAAGAAGTCAAACCTGGACCAGATGGTGACTGACAAGTTGCAAATGCCCCATTATTGGTCAAGAGGGTAACAGCTTGAGCAACTGGAGGTAATCGTGGATGATGATTATGTTGGCCCATTTCAATGTGGGTCCAAGCCTGGTTTTTGGAAATGGCCTTATTCAGACTAAGGCCAGGGAAGAGTGACTTTGAATACAGTTGTACCTTGGTTCTCAAACTTCTTGGTACTCATACGTTTTGGCTCCCGAACACTGCAACCCCGGAAGTGAGTGTTCCAGTTTGTGAATGTCTTTTGGAAGCTGAACATCCCAACACTGCTTCCAATTGAGTGCAGGAAGCTCCTGCAGCCAATCGGAAGCCACACCTTGGTTTTCGAATGTTTTCAGGAGTCGAACAGAATTCTGGAACCAATTACATTCGAGAACCAAGGTATGACTGTATAAGCAATTTTCTGCAGCTTCTGATGCCAGTTTTAGGGAGATTGCTAGGTACCAGGAACACACTTTTATAGTGTTTCTGTTCCTACATCAGCAACTAATCCCAGAGAGTAGTGTTAGGAAAGTGTTCCAAGGACCCTTGCCAATTTTCCTGGGGGTTCCACAGACCACCATTTTATCCCCAAAATTGTTAATACTTCCTTGAAGCCATTAGGGTATCACACCCATGTAAGTGGCTATAGGATTGAAGTCCTGAATTGTATCTCCTTTATTGCTATCCTCTGTGTTGGATTTCGAGTGCATGATCCTCAGGGCAAAGACTTGTCTATTCATGCATAGCCAGACTTTCTGACCTCCAAACTTTCCTGTGTTTATCAAAGACTTTTGAATTAGGCACCATGTCAACTTCGATGTATGAGTTTTGTGTTCTGAGCACTTGTTCTGCACTGGAGCAGAATCACATATGCCAGTTATATCCTGAAATAATGATGATGCCAGAGATTATGAAGTTTAGAATCAAAGGTTTTAGGATGATATCAACAGAACAGAAAACCAGAATTATTACAGATATTAGCATCCCAAAACATTCACGGCTGGTAGATGATATGAGAGCAAGCGGTAGCGTCTACATTCCATTACTGCTGTTCCAAAGCGTTAGGTCACATACCATTAAGATATCTGTGCTACCACCGTGTGTGTGTGTGTGTGTGTGTGTGTGTGTAGAGAGAGAGAGATTCCTATGTATGCTATTAGTCACTCAAGGTGAATTCAATACCTTGCTTCAACAAGCCTATTGACCAATACAGAAGGTGCAATGAATATTTTAATACATACAGTAACTGAACGGAATTGGATACTGTATTTAGCTTTCTTTGAAACTGAATAGTTACTGGATACTACCAAAATATGAAATCTTCATAGGATTACCACAAAATAATTTTATTTTCTGGAAGCTCAAAAGCAACCCTTGACTAATGAATATGCCTTCCCTCAAGCCCCCTCCTCCTCCTCCTCTATAATTAAAAGACAACAATACATCTTGTGCCTTCTGAAGTATTGTCCTTCCCCTTGACTATGGTTTGGCAGAGACACTCTGAGCTGCCTCCTCCCTCCAGCGAGCTTTTTTCTCCAGATTCTGGCTCGTCAGGGATTCGTGCCTCTCAACAGCCTGCAGCAAAGAAGAGACGACAGAAGCATGTAAGAAAAGTGACCAGGTGACTATACATTATTTTGGCTTCAGGTGTGATTCCTGGAATGTAACCCATAAGTAAGTTGCGGGTTTGCTGTATGAAGAATCGAAAGGCTTTTTAGACCTCGGGACTTAAGACATGACCACTCAATGGAAGACTGTGCACTACTTGAAGGACTACAAGACTTGAACCCAGACTGTTTGGTTCTATGTCAGACAAGTTAATTTCTTTATTTCAGGAAACAAGTACTGTATTTTTCGCGCCATAGGATGCACTTTTTCCCTCTTAAAAACTAAAGGGAAAAGTCTGTGCATCCTATGGAGTGAATGCAGGGGGGAGGCAGGCAGGAAAAGCCCCCAAGAGCCGCACACAAGCTTTGCACGGCTCTTGCGGGCTTTCCCCCAAGAGGGAGAAGGGACTGCCGCTCCCCGACCTGTTCTGGGGTCGGGGGAAGCTCGGGTTTCCCCAGCCCCACAAGCTCCGGGAGCGGAGGCAAGGCTACCTGAAACCCCCTGAGCGCAGCGGCAGTTTGCAGCTATCCGCAAGCCTTCGGAGAACAACGGGAGTTCTCGCTGCGCTCCGAAGGCTTGCAGATAGCTGCCTGAAGCCTGGAGAGCGAGAGGGGTCGGTGCACACTGATCCCTCTTGCTCTCCAGGCTTCGCTTCGCTGGAGAGGCGCTGCACAGTTTTCCCTCTCTGCGCAGCGCCCCTTCAGCAAAGCGGGAGGAGAAATGGAAGGGGCTCCGTTTCTCCTGCTGCTTCACTGAAGGGGCGTTGCGCAGAGAGGGGGAGAATATTTTTTTCTCTGTTCTCCCGCTCCTATGGTCCGGTGCGTCCTATAGAGCGAAAAATATGGTAATGATAACAGGACGAAGAGCCCCCATATATATCCTCTCCTGCTCACCTTAAGAGCCTAACAGATAATAGCAGAGCTTTCAAGAAAAGGCAGAAAAGAGTAACTAAGCATCAAGAAATGGAGGTGCCAGACCTGATGCTATAATCCTGTCTGCCAGTGGGGGGCCATTTCAAGCCCTCTCCATATTGCAGTTTCCAGCTAACATTACAGTATATTTTTTATGAAAACTATAAGCAATCTCCCACAGAGCTATTGACATAAACTGTTGATAATGCACTGAATTCCACATTTGGGGAAATTCCCATTCTCATGCCTATCCTACCCTGACTTTGATTCTAATTCCCTCTTTCTTCCTCTCTCCCTCCCCCCATCTCTATAGTTTATCCTTCCATTTACTTTATTAAAAATACAACCACACACATTTCCCCTGCTGCAGTATTCCCACAATTTAATTGCTGTTCCTGAGAGGTTAGGCTGGTCCTTTAGTTCTTTCCCCCCACGCTATTGCCAACCTCTTAGCTCTTTTGTACTCACCCGCTTCCCCAGAATGACCATCAATATGCAGCCCATGATTGTCAAGGCAATCATTACGTAGCTGATCTTCACACGCATCTTGTTCCTCGCTGCGTCAACCATCTCAAACCTTTAAAGAATGAATTATCCTAAATTAATTATCATGGATTAGCATTGTCAAGCCATAGCTGCTTCCACTGCCTTGACCATCTTGTTAATGGGGGGAAATCAAAGGAAGAATCTAGTTAAAGGCTGCTAAGCCATAAGGCCTGTTGTCTTTGTCCATGGAGTTTTGTATGGAAGTCCATGGAGTGATGTATGGAAGTGAGAGCTGGACCATAAAGAAGGCTGATCGCCGAAGAATTGGTGCTTTTGAATTCTGGTGCTGGAGGAGACTCTTGAGAGTCCCATGGACTGCAAGAAGATCAAACCTCTCCATTCTTAAGGAAATCAGCCCTGAGTGCTCACTGGAAGGACAGATCCTGAAGCTGAGGCTCCAAGACTTTGGCCACCTCATGAGAAGAGAAGACTCCCTGGAAAAGACCCTGATGCTGGGAAAGATGGAGGGCACAAGGAGAAGGGGACGACAGAGGACGAGATGGTTGGACAGTGTTCTCAAAGCTACCAGCATGAGTTTGACCAAACTGCGGGAGGCAGTGGAAGACAGGAGGGCCTGGCGTGCTCTGGTCCAGGGGGTCACGAAGAGGCGGACATGACTAAACGACTAAACAACAACAACAAGCCGTAAGGCAAAACCCATTATTGTACCATTCTAGGGACTACATAACCCCTAGAGCAGGGGCCGGCAAGGTTTACCTTGCCTAGGCTGGTTCACTCCCATGGAGATGGCTCCATAGGCCGGATCGCGTCTGCGCAGATGCGATTTTCGGTGTCTGCGCATGCGCAAACATGATTTCTGGCACCGCGGAAGCGAGTCCCCACTCCGCGCTGCACCAGTTTAGTACAGTGCGCGGGGACTCGCCGAGTAGGCAGCTCGGTTCGGGGGCGGCTCATGAGCCGTTTAAACGACCCCCGAGGGCTGCCTGTGGCCCATGGGCCGCAAGTTGCCAACCCCTACCCTAGAGCTTGGGTTAAAAGTGTCCGGATTTTTTTCTTATTCAGGCAGAACTGCCGACTTGGCCCAGTCCTGCTTGGCTGCTTTTGAAGTCCTTTTTTTAGACCAGGAGAGCAGAACTGGGAGGCGTGCAGAGGTAGGACCCAGAACAAGGTAGGGCACAACTCTGACCTTCAAAAGGACCAACAGGTCCCTTCTCTTCTGAGGGAGGGAGAAAAACTAGCAGACACGAGGAGGAGGAGGAGGAGCCAAGTGCTCAGGAGCTTAATCTTCACACAGATGCTGCAAAGCAAGGTAAAGAGAAGAGAAGGGGAAAGGAATACTTGCAGACCACTCCTAAAATCAACCCTTGAATGGACCTGACCAGGCAGAGAGAAAAACAATGTGGGACGTCTGAAGAAAAGAGATCTTCTGACAGTGAAGAAATGTCAGTATGGTCCCCTCCTGATGGTTGTCTCTCTCTTCCATGGTTTATTCCGTATTAAAGACAGTGTCGTCACTCGGCAGCCATAATAGAAAGGCCAACACAACCCGATTCCCAATGCGCAAGGATATCTCCATATGATCTACCAACAACTAATGACACAGGGGAGCTTGAGAAGGTCTGAGTGAAGGGGCAAATGGAAAGTGCCATTCAGTGTAAGCAAGTGTAAAGTGATTTATACTGGGGCAAAACAACAGCAGCAGCCCTCAACCAGAGGGATCTATCTAACTGATAGGATCTAAGCTGGGAGTCACTACAAAAAGGTTCTTGGGTCATGGCAGATAACCCAATTTGTGGCAGCTGTGAAGAAGGCGAATTCCATGCTAGGAGTCATGAGAAAAGGAGTTGAAAATAAAACGGCCAGTACCATTGTACAAATCAATGGTGTGACTGAACTGTCTACATTTCTGGTCTCCTCACCCCACAAAAGGATCTTGTAAAGCTGGAAAAGGTTGAGAAGATGGCAATCAAAATGACCAAGGGGATGAGAGAACTCCCCTATGAGCAAAGGTTGCAACATTTGGGGCTTTTTAGTTTGGGAAAAAAAGTAAAGGGGAACACCACAAAGCTATGTAAAATGATGCACAGAAAGAAGAACGTGGGTACAGAGATACTTTTCTCTCTAGAACCCAGGGTTCTAGACTCTTACCTGGGTTCTAGAGAGAAGGGTCATCCAGGGTTCTAGAGCCCGGAGTCATCCAATGAAGCTGGACGGTGAAATATTTTGGCCAAACTTCTTCACACAACACATAGTTAAACTGTGGAACTTGCTACTAAGTCAAAGCTGGAAAGAACCTATGAGAGGAAACATTTCTAATGTTGCCTTTCCAAGCCAACATGTAGTCATCACCTCTGTCAACAGTGTGAAAAAATGTTCAATAAGATAATAAGCAAACAGCTGACAAAATCTCAGAATATTTGGGTTAGTGCTCCAGCACCCTCACTATAAACCTAACGGGGTTCCCACAAAATCTTCTTTGCAGCTTTTAAAGAACTCAGCACTAAAAGCCCATCTGCAAAATAATTCTTGGTCCAGAACTGTATCAAGGAAGAGCTAACACAAAAGCCTGGGAAGCTCTGTGCAATCTATTCTGCCCGAATCTGTCATTGTGCCTGTTTCTACAATTTCATTAAGAGTTTGCCGTTTGAGTAGTTAATTGGTGGAATCAGTAACATGCATGACAGAGTCAGTAACTTCTGGAAACAGAACTGATAATGTAATCACAGTTCAAAGTCAGTTGCTTCTGGCAGCTGCTGCCGATTGCTTTGCTCTTCGACGCAGCTGAAAACAAGCAAGCTTTGAGTGTCTGGATCCCTTGATCAGCCTTGCAGAGGCCCTACGCTACTATTTTTCACACTGGGTGACTACTACTACAAAGAACATACGATAGGAAGTACAAAAGCACTCTGCCTGGTATGCAGGCTGAGACCCTACCTGCCCGCAGACTGTCTCGCCAGAGTGGTGCATGCTCTGGTTATCTCCCGCTTGGACTACTGCAATGCGCTCTATGTGGGGCTACCTTTGAAGGTGATCCGGAAACTACAATTAATCCAGAATGCGGCAGCTAGACTGGTGACTGGGAGTGGCTGCCGAGACCATATAACACCGGTCCTGAAAGACCTACATTGGCTCCCAGTACGTTTCCGAGCAGAATTCAAAGTGTTGGTGCTGACCTTTAAAGCCCTAAACAACCTTGGTCCAGTATACCTGAAGGAGCGTCTCCACCTCCATCATTCTGCCCGGACACTGAGGTCCAGCGCCGAGGGCCTTCTGGCGGTTCCCTTGCTGCAAGAAGCCAAGTTGCAGGGAACCAGGCAGAGGGCCTTCTCGGTAGTGGCGCCCGCCCTGTGGAATGCCCTCCCACCAGATGTCAAAGGGAAAAATAACTACCAAACTTTTAGAAGACATCTAAAGGCAGCCCTGTTTAGGGAAGCTTTTAATGTTTAATAGGTTATTGTATTTTAGTGTTTTGTTGGAAGCCGCCCAGAGTGGCTGGGGTGACCCAGCCAGATGGGCAGGGTATAAATAATAAATTATTATTATTATTATTATTATTATTATTATTATTATTATTATTATTATTA
>JAXCMG010000032.1:1000799-1026032 GCA_034642415.1 Podarcis siculus | reverse complement strand
TATTATTATTATTATTATTATTATTATTATTATTATTATTATTATTAGCAAGCCCAATAATATTCTTTGTTGATAGGATTTCCTTGAGACACGTAGTCAAATAGCACACAGGCCAAAGCAGCACAGGAAGGTGAGGCTCTCTGAAATGCTTCACTGCTCCATGTAAAACTAACATAGTCTTCATAAGACTGGAAAAAGCTTTGATACAGGTCAGATGAACACCAATTTCAGCCTATATCTACTGAAAGCTCAGAACCCCAAGATGGACTGTGCTCAAGGGGCTCAGGCCTAAAAACCAGCCTACACCTTATGCTCATCGCATGACACACAGTGAGAAAATAGGCTGCCTCTGTTTTCTAACAAACTGGTTTTCTAGACATTGGCAGAGGGAAAGACAAAGAAATGAGCAGAGGTAGACGGCACACAAGTTGATCCTTCTTTGCCTGCCTGTCTCCAAGGAGAATTTCAGAACCCTCAGTCAGAGCATAGCTTGCACATGACTACTTGTGATGGGATTAAAATGTAGCCAAGACACATTACACCTCCTAATCCACATACCCACGATCACTCATCTTTTATAAAATATTCTGGATTCTCTGAATATTACCAAAAATTACAACCAGAATTATGCCAATGGCAATTTTAGCCTGGTTTGCGCTTAATGCTAAGCCGTGGTTTGCTTTCCCAGAGTATGGCTTATTTGAACATCCACACCCAAGCCAAACTAGATCTGTTTTCTAGCAACAAACCATAATGCGGAGCCAATATTTGTTGTTAACTTACAAGATCCACTGTTTGGCGTTATGTTCAAACCAAACCGTCTTGCTTCGCCATAGTCTGTAATAGTTCCCCTATCCTCCACCAAGCTACAGATGTGCAAGGCAAGAGTAGCTGGAAAACAAGCTGAAGACACAAGCTGCGGCTTGCTTTCCTGCCTATGAGACAACCTATGGTTTGTTGAACAAGACGTGGTTAAAACAAGCCATGACTTATTGTGTTGTGTGTGAACGCAGCCAATAATGATTTGAACATCTTGCTGTAATAGCTATCTGCATTTCACTGATTAAAAAAAATGGGTGATGGAGAGAAAAGAGTATTAACCTCATTCCTTAGCGAAGGGCATATCCCAGCTTTAGCATGAAATAATTACTGGAGTCAAATATGTAAAGAGTCATTTTAGCTACACGGGAAGTACAGTTTGAAGCAGGTTTTTAAATGCTTGGTTCGTGAAACTCAAACTTACGACACTGTTTCTGGTATATCCTCTTCTTTCTTGAAACGGCCCGTCCATAGCAACAACTTCTTGTCCCAGTCACTGGGCTTGTGTCCTGGAACTTTGAAAGAGGCTGTAGAAAGCAGGGGAGAGAGAATGCAGCGCGTGAGAACCAAACATCTTATCCAAAAGGTGGAATCGAGATAGCGATCTCTTGCAGCACAGCCAGTTACTTGAGGTATGGGGAGCCTCTGGCCCCCTCAGGCCTTCATCTGGACTCTCCTCAGAGTCCCTGCTCCACCAGTCAGGATGGCAAAGCAGAGCACTCTGTCATTGCTTCACCAGCCTGATCAGCTCTGTACTGAGTTTCTGAGCACAATTAAAAGTATTGGTGCTGACCTTGAAAGCCCTAAACGGCCTCAGTCCAGTATACCTGAAGGAGCGTCTCCAGCCCCATCTTTCAGCCTGGACACTGAGGTCCAGCTCCGAGGGCCTTCTGGTGGTTCCCTCATTGCGAGAAGTGAGGTTACAGGGAACCAGACAGAGGGCCTTCTCGGTGATGGCACCCGGTAGTGGCACCCGCCCAGATGTGAAGGAAATAAGCAGCTATCTTCTTTTTAAAAGAATCTGAAGGCAGCCCTGTTTAGGGGAGTTTTTAATATTTAATGCTGTATTGTTTTTAACACTTGATTGGAAGCCGCCCAGAGTTTATTGGCTGAAGAGGAAGTGGATTCCCTTTCTCAGTGACCAATACAAAAGCCAATCCACCTAGCTTCAGCCTAGTTTATCTTGTCCCTGACCTTTCCTGTTGGGAAAAGAGAGGGGCAGGGGAACTTGGTTTCATTAGGAGCTGCCACCTCAAGGTACCTGCAACTGTCCCCTTTTATCCACTGCTCAGCTATTCCTGGTCATCTTAGCAGTGGCAGAGGAGAGATATGGGCTGGGATTACACAGTCTCTCCCCACTCTGCTGATCGGGAAACAAGCCAGCAGCGTAGTAAGTACTGGGACTATGGATCACCTCTTCTCAGCTGTGTGCAGGAGAGATAGAAGGATGGCGCCTGCCTCCTCTGCAAGGAGGGGGTGTCATGTATGTACATGTCTGCAAGAGTGGAGGCTAGCTCTACTTATCGCTAGCCCTGATCCTACCAACTATGGTTTTGAGCCCTGTGGGTTTTTTTCTGCATTTAGATAAAACACTCTGCACACTGAGCCACTTCTGAATGATTAAAGAATTAGAGTCTTGACCATAGGGGTTTAGGAGCTTAAAATACCAGTAGCAAGCTATCTGCGTTTCAGACTGCCGATAAGAAGGTGAAAATTCTTCAGCTCATACCAACCAGTATGTTTGAACACAACAATCACATCCCATTCCCTATTCATGAGTGTCTATTGGGGGGGGGGGGGGCAGCTGGTCCCAAATGCTAAACAGTGGGAAAGGCAAAGGCGCAACTGGAGATTAAAGGATTTAATGCTTCTAGACAGTAACAAGTTCAGAAAATATGGGCTGAGGTATCTTCAAGCTATCTACCTTCCTACACAAAGACACCTTCATTTACTAATGATCAACCACTTCCAAGTCCTTAGTGCAGGCATCCCCAAACTCAGCCCTCCAGATGTTTTGGGACTACAACTCCCATCATCCCTAGCTAACAGGACCACAGGTCAGGGATGATGGGAATTGTAATCCCAAAACATCTGCAGGGCTGCCTGTCAATTCAGAAGTAGGGCCAACTCCCATGTAAGTTGGGTTAGGATTGCAGCTTTAGTCACCAAAATCCTTTAGACAGACAAGGCCTGATTTCAGCAAGTCTCACATATGGACTTTGGCTTGCAAAATATGGTAGCATACATAGTTAAGCAAACATAGCCATAGAAAGGAAGGTTAGTCAAAAGTTTATAGGGAAATGAAATCAAACAGCAAGTCACCACATGAAGGTAAAGCTAGCACACACATTGCATACAATGTATGTGGATCTACTTCCTCATTTTTAAATTGCACAAATTTAACGAAGAAAATAAGATCCTCAATACAGAGAATGTATTCATTCACTGTCCTAATTTCCAATCAACAACTACTTCCCATTGCGCTATACCTTTTCCTTCAGTGTTAATGGGCTACATGCACGCTTGTGGATATGCCCCCATTCTTTCAGATACTGGAAAAAGAAATCTGATTTGGGGCATGCATATAAAACAATTTAAAAACTACTGGGGGTGGGCCCTGTTGCCCAATCAGTACCAGAGGCAGTCACATGCAAATGCACTTGTTGGATTTCCAGGCATGCTGCTGGAACCTATAGTTAAATGCCCAGCTCTTTCCAGCACGACCAAACATGGCAGAAAAGAAAGAAATGAATTTGTACATAGTAGTCAATGACGGATCTTCAAAAAGCAGTTATTTACACAAAGGGTGAGGCTACTACCCTACACACAAATACCTGGGGAGCAGATTCCATGAAACACCTTATTACCAATCAAGCACGGAGATAATTCTGGTGTATTACCTGAAGCCTGGGGTTTCGGCTTCTGCACATTCTCTGCTTGGGTTTTGCTGCACATCCTCCTGTTCACGAACCGGCATGGTCCTCCACTTACACGCAGGGCAGAAGGAATACGTTTGTCCAAAATCCTAACAACTACGCCTGGGGGGGGGGGGGAGAGAAAGGTGACATGTTAGAAAAAGTTGCAGCATAAAGAGAGTAACGTAACACGAGGCAGAAGACCCTACTCTCGGCTTCAGGTCCTTGAGCAAAACAGTGAATTTAAGAGGGAAAGCGCCACTGAACTCTGCAAGATGTGCTGGTAGAAGTACGACAGCGCCGGATTCAAGATGGCGCAGGCAGTTCTCCCGCACCAGGCGCCAAGCTGAGGGGGCACAAAGCAGTAGGAAGAACAATGACCTATTGGGGGGGGGTTCCAAATTTTGTGCTCACCCAGGAACCTGTTACCCAAAGCCTGCCCTTGAGTATTCTCTGACTGCCTTTGCTTTTGTTTCTTTTTGGAAAATTTAATAAGAGCAACAGCAACAAAATCCTGTGGGGGAGAAAGCTCATCAGAAGGTACCCTGATGGGTTCCATAAGGTCACAACTGGAAAAGATACGGTTTTGGGTACTAAAACATATTCAGTAGCCATCTCACACTTAAGTCATAAATATCTAGTGGATTGTTCAAAACACTGAGACGATAAAGCAGAAAAAGCCACACATTTTTCATAGTGTCAAAAATGATCCACAGACTAGGTTTTCCAAGCTAGTTAAGAGTTGGTCAGGTGCCCTTAAAACATTTTTAGTGATGAACTATTTGGCCTGCCATAAGTCAAACACAAATCAATATTTAGGTAAAGGTAAAGGGACCCCTGACCATTAGGTCTCCAGCGCGGAGAACTGGGCACAAGCTAACAAAATGAATTTCAATAGGGACAAATGTCAGGTTCTACATTTAGGCAGGAAGAACCAGATGCACAAATATAGGATGGAGGACACCTGGCTTGCCAGTACTACATGTGAAAAGGATATAGGGGTCTTAGTAGACCACAGGCTTAACACGAGTCAATAATGGATTCACCAGCAAAAAAAGCGGGTGGTATTCTAGGCTGCATCAACAGAAGTCCAGTGTCCCGATCAAGGGACGTAATAGGTAAAGGGACCCCTGACCACTAGGTCCAGTCGTGGCCGACTCTGGGGTTGCAGCGCTCATCTCGCTTTATTGGCACAGCTTCCGGGTCATGTGGCCAGCATGAATAAGCCACTTCTGGTGAACCAGAGCAGCGCACGGAAACGCCGTTTACCTTCCCGCCGGAGCGGTACCTATTTATCTACTTGCACTTTGACGTGCTTTCAAACTGCTAGGTTGGCAGAAGCAGGGACCCAGCAACGGGAGCTCACCCCGTTGCGGGGATTCGAACCGCCAACCTTCTGATCGGCAAGTCCTAGGCTCTGTGGTTTAATAATAATAATAATTTATTATTTATACCCTGCCCATCTGGCTGGGCTTCCCCAGCCACTCTGGGCGCTTTCCAAAAAAATATTAAAATACTGTAATACATCAAACACTCAAAGCTTCCCTAAACAGGGCTACCTTCAGATGTCTTCTAAAAGTCTGGTAGTTGTTGTTCTCTTTGACATCTGGTGGGAGGGCGTTTAACCCACAGCGCCACCCGCGTCCCTAATCAATATTTACCAATACATTCTGAATCCTCTCCCACACTGGAGCATGTTATGCCCAGAATACTTTGCATTTCTCTCCCCTTTTTCCTGCAAGGAACTCCAGGTGTCCAGAGTCTCCCCCTCTGGTCCCCACAACAACCCCGCCAGGGAGGCCCGGGCCAGCTGCACCGCCTGAACCCGGGTCTCCCCGTCCGGCCCTTGGCTTTCTCCCAGCCCCGGCTCCGAGGTCGGTCGGTCGGGCAAGGGCGAAGGCGCGGCGCGGGTCCCGGACTAGGCCCGGCGCGGCAGAGTCACTCACCAGCAGCTGCAGCCATGGCCCCCAGGAAAGAGGCGCCGCCGCCGCCGCCGAGGCCCCGGAGCCCCGCTTACGAAACGCGCCTCGGAGGGGAAGGAAGGTCGGGAGCCGAGCCGAGAAGCAGCAGCAGCAGCAGGAGGAGGAGGAGGAGTTGTGGGCGTCGCTGGCCGCGGAGGCCGGGCCGAGGGGAGGCTGGCTGGCTGGGAAGAGGCTCCGAGGCGGCCGCCGACAGGCCCGCCTCCTCCTCCTGCCTGGCGCGGAGCTGCCGGGCTTTACTCGCGAGGAGGACGCCGCTCCCCTGTCTCCCGAGAAATCTCCATGAGGGACAACAACGGATTGGGAAAGGAGGACGGCAAGGCTGTACAGTGGTACCTCGGGTTAAGTACTTAATTCATTCCGGAGGTGCGTTCTTAACCTGAAACTGTTCTTAACCTGAAGCACCACTTTAGCTAATGGGGCTTCCTGCTGCCGCCGCGCCACCGTCACACGATTTCTGTTCTCACCCTGAAGCAAAGTTCTTAACCTGAAGCACTATTTCTGGGTTAGCGGAGTCTGTACTCTGAAGCATCTGTAACCCGAGGCACCACTGTACTTGGTTTGTGGACTATCCCTAGTGAAATCAATGGGTCATATTCGTCTAGGTTTGCCCCCGACGCTACGTAGAAATTGGGTTGCCTCAAAGATTGATCCAGAAGCTCAATCTGCAGGAATCCAAAGAACTATGGAGCAAACTACCCATTTTTAACTTCCCCCAAGACAGACTTTGTATATGGTCTGAAAGTGGTGGGAAATCATCCCCATTACAGTGGTACCTCGGGTTAAGTACTTAATTTGTTCCGGAGGTCCGTTCTTAACCTGAAGCACCACTTTAGCTAATGGGGCCTCCTGCTGCCGGAGCACGATTTCTGTTCTGATCCTGAAGCAAAGTTCTGAACCCAAGGTAATATTTCTGGGTTAGCAGAGTATGCACCTGAAGCGTCTGTAACCTGAAGTACCACTGTACTCTCCTTTTCCTACTCATACTGAAATACTGCCCCTCAATGAGGCCAAACTTAGATTCACAAAACGTTTAGGGGTCTGCGTCCCCCTGCCAGAATAAAAGCACTGGATAATTCCCAAAATACAACACCATGTATTGCAGCAGCAAATACAGTGGTACTTCTGGTTACGTACTTAATTCTGATCGCCGAAGAACTGATGCTTTTGAATTCTGGTGCTGGAGGAGACTCTTGAGAGTCCCATGGACTGCAAGAAGATCAAACGTATCCATTCTTAAGGAAATCAGCCTTGAGTGCTCACTGGAAGGACAGATCCTGAAGCTGAGGCTCCAAGACTTTGGCCACCTCATGAGAAGAGAAGACTCCTTGGAAAAGACCCTGATGTTGGGGAAGATGGAGGGCACAAGGAGAAGGGGACGACAGAGGACGAGATGGTGGAACAGTGTTCTCCAAGCTACCAGCATGAGTTTGACCAAACTGCGGGAGGCAGTGGAAGACAGGAGTGCCTGGCATGCTCTGGTCCAGGGGGTCACAAAGAGTCGGACACCACTAAATGACTAAACAACTAAACAAAAACATGGGGTTTTTGTTGTTGTTTAGAAGAGCATTTACCCATCTTACGAGTAGTCTAAAGTTGGTGAGAACTAGGGCCAAGGGCTGGGAGTAAAGAAGTGGCATGTCTGGGATGGCTGCTTTGGTCCTGTTTTGCAAGAAATAACCAAGAGTAGTATTTCTAGTTCTCCCTGATTTGTGAGAGAGAGAGCAGTGAGAGTTGAAAAGCAGAAAAAGACAGAATTTGGTTGGCATGGCTCTCAGGCCCAGATTCTGGCCCAGTGGCCATTCATTTTTAAGGCATTTAAGGTGCAAGAAAACTCTTTGGGGTTTTGGGTTTGGTTTTTTGCTGCAACAGACTGACTCATGGTTACCCCTCTTGGAATCTAAACTTTTGAAAATGTGATATATATACCTTATAGGCTGCAGTGGAGCAGCTCATTCTATTATCTCAGCACTCTGCCACCGTTCAGCCGTATGCATAGATCAGGTTTTATTCTTGGTTAATTCAGCCTCGAATAATGCAACTGCATGTACAACAAGTTGTGTATTCTTAAGCAAGTGCCAGGTGTTCATCCCCAGAGACAGAAGACTTGAGCAAGGCAGATTGAGCTTATTATTATTTTTTTATTTATCCAGCACCATAATTCTTGCAGCTGCTTATAGAAAAGAAAGAAAATAATAAATTTATAAACAATAAAAAATTGTGTCAGCGAACAACATCCCCACCCCCAATAGTCAGCAGCCGAGAGGTCTAGTGATATCTCAGAGGGCATTCCTAGTGAGAAAACAGTAGCAGGCTCCCGTTGACAGGCCTAGATTATCCGGACTGTAGTCAACTAATTTTAGTTAGAGTAGACCCATTGAAATTAATGACCTTGACTGACTTAGGTCCATTAATGTCAAGGAGCAACAGGTAACATCCTTTGTGCTGTTGTGGAAGCACTACAAGGCCAGCAGTTCACTCATCCAATTAATGTTGCTGGTTTTGATTAGTTCCCACAAATCTTACAAGATCCGGACACCCCACAAATATAAAGATAATGTATACTGTACATGGTGGAACATTAAGTTTGCAGAAATATTTTTCAGTATAATTTGCAACCTTTCACCTCGACTCCTTCCCCTGTGGCAACTGTGTTGTTTCGAGGTTTTCCTGGACTCTGGTCAAAGGTCTCATACATGGTTTCTCCTCCCCTTCTACCAAATGACCTACCAAATGACCTCAACTCAGACTGCTCTGCCTTTATTTTAGTTATTTATGCAGTTACGCAACAGCTTTATCCACTGGCTTTCAGGGCATAAAACCCTGTAGGCTTTTCTCCCTTTGTCCACAAGTAGAGAAAATGATTAGCACTGCAGATATCCCTTCAAATTTTTTCATCATTTTACAGCCAGCCTAGGCTGGGAGGGAGGGTTGTGGGTGGTGCTGTGGGTTAAACCACAGAGCCTAGGACTTGCTGATCAGAAGGTTGGTGGTTCGAATCCCTGCGATGGGGTGAGCTCCCGTTGTTCGGTCCCAGCTCCTGCCAACCTAGCAGTTTGAAAGCACGTCAAAGTGCAAGTAGATAAATAGGTACCGCTCTGGTGGGAATGCAAACGGCGTTTCCGTGCGCTGCTCTGGTTCGCCAGAAGCGGCTTAGTCCTGCTGGCCACATGACCCGGAAGCTGTACGCCGGCTCCCTTGGCCAATAAAGCGAGATGAGCGCTGCAACCCCAGAGTCGGCCACGACTGGACCTAATGGTCAGGGGTCCCTTTACCTTTACCTAGGCTGGGAGGGAGAAAAAGCAGGTGAAGTAGGCCCCATTGAATTCAACAGGACTTGCTTCTGAGTAGACATGCCCAGGCCCATGTGGCTACCTTTGGGTGGTATTCAGCTGTCTTTTACTCAGTTTTAATGAACACAAGCAAGTTAGGGCCATAAAATTCACGGAGTCTATTCTGAGCAAATGTTCGGGTTTATCCAGATTTCATTTTGCACTTTCCAGGCACAGGTCCGGGCTTTAAAACTCTCTGCCCCCCCCCAAAAAAACCCTGCTGCTTGGTACTATGGGTTGCATTAAACTAAGCCTTATTCAAGTCTGTTGAAATGAATGAACCGAAGTGACAATATCTATTAACTTCTGTACTCTGAGTAAGACTAGCATTGAATATCACCCTATGTAATGGTGGGTGAAGATGGGGTGTCACACACAAATATACAGTGGAACCCTGGGTTGCGAACATGATCTGTGCGGGAGGCATGTTCGCAACCCGCATCAAGAATACCCTTCTGATTGTCAGAGCCACGGGTGGTGCCTCCTCGCTTTCTGCCATCAAGGTTGTGTCACGTACATTTGGAAATGCACATCTAGTTATTTTTCCCCTTCAATTTTTTTTGGGGGGCCCCCCAAGAGTGTGGGGTCCTAAACTGGAGCTTGTTTAGCTTATAGCTAAATCCGGCACTTAAATCCTAGCTGTCAACTTTCCCCCTTTTTTTAAGGGACATTCCCTTATTCCAAGAAAAGGGAAAAGTGGGCAGCTATGACTTGAATCCCTGCAGCCTGGCCGGGGGTTGGACTAGATGCCCCTCGGGGAAACGGACCCCATAAGAAAAGCCGCCCCTCTCCTGATCGCAGGCCCGGGCGGGGGGCGTGGCCGTTGTGGCGCCGCGCCTCCCGATTGGCTGCCCTCGCGGCTCTCCGGCCTCTCCAAGATGGCGGCGCCCAGCTCTTTCCTCAACTGCGAGGAGTACGCCGAGTTCCAGGTGGGAGGCGCGGCGGCGCGGAGGGCGGGAAGCGGGGGCGCTTCGTGGGAGCGGGAGGCCCGGCTCTGCCGCCACGACCGGAGAGGCCTCTGCCTGAGGGGAAGCGAAGAGCCGGCTGGCCATTCAGCCCGGCGGCGGCGGCAGCGGCAGCAGCGCCCCCTTCCACCTTCCCCGGGACGGCGCCCGCCCGCCCTCTTCCTCCTCCTCCGGCCGAGGGGCGGCAAGGGCAGCCAGGGTCGCCCGGCTCCCGCGGCCTCGGAGGGGGAAGAGGGAAGGGACTCGGGCAGCTTCTGCCCGGGCTGCTCCGAGGGCAGCCGGGAGGGGGACCGGCCCTGAGGCGAAACCTCTTCGGCAGGAGAAGGAAAAAGGCTCAAGGAGGCTAAACTCCCGCACAAATCCGGAGTGGAGCCTCTTCAGACGGCGCCTTGTAACGCTTCTTTCAGGCAACTCCAGAAGGAGCCAAGCTGGTGCCAAATATTATTATTATTATTATTATTATTATTATTATTATTATTATTATTTCCCCAGCTACTCTGAGCGGCTACCAACAGAATACAGTGGCACCTCGGGTTAAGAACGTAATTCGTTCCGGAGGTCCGTTCATACGCTTCAGGTTACAGACTCCGCTAACCCAGAAATAGTGCTTCAGGTTAAGAACTTTGCTTCAGGATAAGAACAGAAATCGTGTGGTGGCAGCAGCGGGAGGCCCCATTAGCTAAAGTGGTGCTTCAGGTTAAGAACAGTTTCAGGTTAAGAACGGACCTCTGGAATGAATTAAGTACTTAACCCAAGGTACCACTGTATTATTATTTCCCCAGCCACTCTGAGCAGCTACCAACAGAATATACAGTGATACCTTGGGTTAAGAACTTAATTCATTCGGGAGGTCCGTTCTTAATCTGAAACTGTTCTTAACCTGAAGCACCACTTTAGCTAATGGGGCGTGCCGCCGGAGCATGATTTCTTTTCTCATCCTGAAGCAAAGTTCTTAACCCAGGGTACTATTTCTGGGTTAGCGGAGTTTGTAACCTGAAGCATATGTAACCTGAGGTACCACTGTATTAGTAGTACAGTCATACCTCGAGATGAATACGCTTCGGGTTAGGCACATTCAGGTTGTGCTCCGCAGCAACCCAGAAGTAACGGAGCGTGTTACTTCTGGGTTTCGCCGCGCACACATGTGCAGACCATCAAAATGACGTCACGCATGCACAGAAGCGCCAAAACGTGACACGTGCGGACACGGGTTATGTTCACTTTGGGATGCGAATGGGGCTCCGGAATGGATAATAATAATAAGCGATAAAACATCAAACATTAAAAACTTTCCTAAACAGGGCTGCCTTCAGATGTCTTCTAAAAGTCAGATAGTTGTTTATTTCCTTGACGTCTGATGGGAGGGCGTTCCACAGGGCGGGTGTCACTACTGAGAAGACCCTCTGTCTGGTTCCCTGTAACCTCACTCATTTCCCTGGTTTTTTTTTCTTTTTCACCTTAGAATCAACATGTCTTTCTTTCTTCTACAGGAGTTGCTCAGGGTGATGAGAACCATCGATGACAGAATAGTCCATGAATTAAACACCACTGTCCCAACAGCTTCTTTTGTAGGAAAAGTTGATGCTAGCAAAACGTGTAAAGAACTTCATCAGTCGGTAAATGCATTTGTTGCTGTTCTATTATTTGTGTTTTGGTTTTTAACTCATAAAATGTTACCAAGGGGTAATAGGCATGTCACTCATTAATGCCATGCTACATAGTGACTACTTAACTACTTCATTCTCTGGAAGGACGTTGTTACTGCTTTTGTCACTGTCAAGAGGTAGGTACAGGCAGGGATAGTTATAAATTATTTTAAAGTCTAATAATAAACAGAAGTACAAAAAAACATTTGGGGGTAAACCCTAAGAGATAGGAGGAATGCGCAAAACAGATTAATAAGGACTGAGTGTGCTCAGTGGGCACAAAATTCTGAGAGGCTTTTGGGGGGCAGGGGAGAAGGAGGATGGGGGAAATGGACTATTCTGGAAAAGAGCATGGCTGACTGGAACTTGGAAACCTAGGCTGCAACATTTTATTTCAAGCTTCGCTTGTAATCAATAATCCCCATGACGAGTTAATAATAGTTAACCATAAATCTGACAAGTCTGGCATAGTGAATGTCTTAGAAGCATCAGAGGCTGTAGTGCTGCTGAAGTTAAGCAAATTGGAACTATCATTCCCCTGGACAGGACACCAGTGGGAGTCCCATGGAACAGTAGAGTAGAATAATATTTAATAATAATATAAACTAAAAAGTTTTACCTTTCTGTGTTCTCTCAATCTCCCTCTCTCTCTCTCTCTCTCTCTCTCTCTCTCTCTCTCTCTCTCTCTCCATGGCCTCACTTTCTTCAAGAATGAGTCTTGTAACTGCCTCTCACTCACACTGGCCCCTTCCTCCAAATACTGTCAGTATCTTTCAATGCTCCTGTCAGTCTCAGGCGAGTTAGTACCAATGTTCTCAATGATCTGGGCCTTATCCTGTATGAAAAGGAATCTGTCCCCACCCCACTTATGGTCTTAGTGCACATCTAAGACAGCCTCTTAAACAGCTTTCTGTATTTTAAGTAAATTAAATTGAAATATCTTAAATTGGCTTTCTGTCATTTTAAATAGCATTATATTATGGGTTCAGAGGCTCGCTCTTCATTTTCTTGTTTACGCCCTTTAGCAGTGCTCTTACAAGGCTGTACAATAAAAGTTGCGTCTATATCCTCCTGGTTGCACCAGTAAGAATTCATTGTCTGATATGTAAAAAGCCGAGAACCTTTTTAAACATCAGGCAATGAATTCTTACTGGTGCAACCAGCAGCATATAGTCTACCCTGGAGAAGCAGCCTAAGGAGCTCTTGGAACTTCAGGGTACATTAAAAGCTGGAAAGGTAGTTTTGAATGTATCTCATGTACAACATTTAAATATGAGAACTGTATGTTGCCGCTCTCCCCTCCACTTACCATTTCAAAGAAAGTGAACAGGAGTGGAACCAGTTCATTAAAGCTGTATTGTTCTCAAGCAGTGAGGATTTCTCTCTAGTATCTAAATTGACAGACTTTTTCCTTGCTTTCTGCTGTGGCGGAAATTTTCCATTTAAATTTCTGCGTAACCTCTAGGGTATCACTGACTGCACTGTTACCGAGTGAGCTGTAGGTTTTCTGGCTGCATTTGTGAATAAGAAGGCAAGAAAGCTGGTTGGGAGTAAAACGATCTTGTGGAACATCCACTGCATGTACATTGAAAGATTTACATTCTGTACAAAAATCATTCAGTTTATTCCTTGCTTTTAACAAGTGATTGGATAGCTGACTCTTTTCTTTCCACTATTTATTTAGCTGGCACAGGCTCATGAAAGTAGAGAGAGAATGATCAAAACCTGTATTGCCCAAGCTTCCAGTGTAGTAGAATCTTTGCAGGAAGAGAGGAGGAAATCTCTGGAGGATACGGCATTGTTAAAAAGGCTCAGGAAAGAGCAGACAAAGGTGAGTGCAATAGTCTTAGGACTTATTTCCTTGCTATTATTATTATATGAAAAATAGTGTACAATTCATAATCGCAAGCGGAAAAAAGATAGTACAGTGGTACCTCGGGTTACATACTCTTCAGGTTACATACGCTTCGGTTTATAGACTCTGCTAACCCAGAAATAGTACCTCGGGTTTTGCTTCAGGATGAGAACAGAAATCGTGCTCCGGCGGCGCGGCAGCAGCAGGAGGCCCCATTAACTAAAGTGGTGCTTCAGGTTAAGAACAGTTTCAGGTTAAGTACGGACTTCTGGAACGAATTAAGTACTTAACCCGAGGTTCCACTGTACATGCAGGTCTCGCTTACTGAACATAGGCCTTTCTATCTGGCCTTTGGGACATTTCCCTGGCCCCTCTCCGTCTCACCAGTCACATCCTTTCTCCTCAGGCTGCCCCCTTACCAGCCCTGCCTTGCACTCTTTGTAAGTGTTTTGCCTGGCTAGAATATGCCCTTGAGCCCTGATGACGCTTCTTGCATTTTCATGGATGGAGGATAGAGGGTGTGTGAGAGACTGTGCAGAAAACAACCTACTGTACAAAGGCAAGGGAACCTGCCCCTCCGTCCGAAAAAGGTTCCCCATCTCTGCTTTGTGGTCTCTTGGACAGGAAAAAAAAATCCCCTTTCCACCAGGGAAATGTTCTAATACCTGTTCAAGGCCAGGCCCCCGATACCTATGTTAAATTCACATATTTGCATGGAAAGGTTCACTTGCTGGATGGTAGGGTCTGGACCACTGCTAGTTAATGTTTGGGGATCTTCAGTGTTTGTCATAATGTTTTTATTTACGTGAATAAATGTTTCGGCTTCTACGTGGTTTCGCTGGATGATAAAGAACATGATCCCTGTCAGTCTGCTGCTGATAGGAACCCATCCATCTTGCCAAGCTCCTAATGCAGAGAGTACTTATCCTTTTCCTTTCTCCCACAGTTGAGATTAATGCAGTCAGAGTTGAACGTTGAAGAAGTGGTAAATGATAGAAGCTGGAAGGTATGGCATCCTCTTGACTTGAGATTTAGGATCTCTGTGTGAATATTTGTTTGATGCAACACATTAGGACTGTGATGAGATGAAGTGTGATGGTGCAGGCTAGGTTAAAATAAGGAGCGGAGTAGAAATACTCTGAATAAGAGGTTCTCAAACTTGTTTGGCCTGCTGCTCCCTTTTCAGAAAAAAAATACATACTCAGTGTGTTCTGCAAATCTGCCTTCTTAAGCAAAGAAACAGAAAGATGCAGTGACAAATTTGGTTCTTTTATGTATCTGTATTTCTAACTACGTCCTACAACATAGTAAAGAAAGATGTTGTAAATAAGACATCTTGAAGCTTGAAATCATAAAATCATTTATAAAAATCAACCATAGTATCATTCGCACCACACACAGAAAACTAAGATAACGAAAGATAATATTAAAATAAAAATTAAGAATAACATGAAAAATAATACTAATGAGAAGGATGAACCTGGTGTGCTGCTATCAGTTTATTAGTGTTTGGTTCTGCAAAGTGGACTAGGCCCCAGGATTAAAAACCCATGGGGCGGAGGAGAGTGAAGCCTGCCGACTCGAGTCTGGTCCACCCCAGGGGCAGGTCCAGCACCTCAGCCTGCCTGCCATTGGCTGAATAGGCAGGCAAGCTGCAGTTCACCTCCTGGGCTTGAGTGAACCTGAAAAGGGTTCACCCAAGCCCAGGTGTCAGGCTTCGGGGAATCAGATCCCTCCCCCGGTGGCAGTAAATAAGCAGATCAAGCAAAAGAACCATTCTTACCAGTTAGTTTCTTTAATAATCACAGTGAGAGACAAAGGAATGCATCTCTCTCTAGAAATGCCGTTGCTCCCAGTAAAGGTTCACCCCCCTCTGTCCCCCTTAATGTACGTCACTCCTATGCCAGGTAATCAGAGTTTATTGTCACCTTGCT
Source organism: Podarcis siculus (assembly GCA_034642415.1). Taxonomy (NCBI): domain Eukaryota; kingdom Metazoa; phylum Chordata; class Lepidosauria; order Squamata; family Lacertidae; genus Podarcis; species Podarcis siculus. The sequence goes on along the minus strand of JAXCMG010000032.1, from coordinate 1,010,587 downwards.
CTGTTCTATCACTCTCAAAAGCCCATCTAGTCTTAGGTCAAGGGGGGAATCTGCCAGCTGTCTCTCTCCTTCTAGCTGTTCCTCACCCAGTATTTCCCAGCTTTCCCCCTCTGGACTATGCCCCTCTGCAAACCACTGTTCTAAATCAATACTGTCCTCCTGCCCTTGGGAAGGTTCAGGACAATGTGGGGGGAGCCCTCCCACCATTCCTCCTCAGTCCAGTCCCTGACACCGGGGGAAACCCCTCACTCCGGATCCAGGCGAGGGATTGTCACCGTCCCACAGTGGCACCCAACCTGGTGGTAAGCATCATTGCACAACAGATGAAACCCGTATGAATGGTTTTTCAAATTTTTCTTCTTTCTTTATACTTTTACTGCCCCCTGTTTTTATTCAACACCCCCCAATTGCAGCCGAGGCTACTACCACCCTCCTGGATCGTAGCAGCTCCCCCCCCCCCGGGGGGGGGTATTGGCCACTTCGGAAAATATTGCTCTAAATAAATGAAACAAATAGCCTAGGTATCTTAAGATGGACACAAATTAGATGAAAACAATAAAAACGTAACAAAAAATATAAAACAAAGCACATTTTATGTATGGATAAATCTGTTGGCAGCATATGCATAGTTGATTGGACTGTAATTAATCCTTTATTTTGGGGGGTAAAGTTTTATTAGTATTATATAATTTTAGAATGCATATAAAACAGAGATTAAAAATATAACAACAGTCAAAAATTTAAAGATGAAAAACAAAACTATAAAATATACACACGAGTTAAAATAACAAAGTCCCAAGTAAAGGCTATCAGCTTTATCAGATCGTCAAGCATAGTTCCAGATTTGCCAGGCATGTGACGAGGGTTGTCTTGAGAATGATGGTTCTGCTTTATGCTTCTTAAAGGACTGCCAGATCATATAAAAATGTTTGGAGGTTCTTGTCCTTGTCAAAATCTCAAATTATGCATGATTTTCTCTATTAGAGCTATATTCCAGAGTGAGCAGTATCAAGTGTCCAGTTTAAGATTTGGGCTGTTTCCCATTGAGTTACGATTACTGGAGGAGGAGGAGGAGGAGGAGGCGTAATAATAATAATAATAATAATAATAATAATAATAATATATTTATACCTTGCCCACCTGGCTGGGTTTCCCCTGCGTTTTGCTACCCAGCAGATTAGGTGTTTTGAACATTCATTGCACCCTTACTTGTATTAACAATTTATTTATTTCAAGAACCACTCCCTCTGTCTTGGTGTCTTAGGTATTTAATGAACGCTGCAGAGCTCATTATAAGCCTCCGAAGAGTCAGTGACGCAAAGGAGGGGATGTCTTCCCCTGAAAGTGAACTTCAATCATGCAAATAAGAGAAGAAACATGGAACAAGCTACTTGGGACCTTTTGAGGGGGGGGGGAAATCAGATCTGTGGGGTTCAGCCCAGTGAATCATTTTGCTAATTAAGATAAATCAACTGCTATTTTGTATGGAAAGAAGTTTTTTTTATTAAAGAAAAGAAAAAACCAGATGGAATGTGATGCCAGCATTTTAACTTCAGCATTTCCAGATCTGCAAGTATCCTTTAGACAGGATGAGAGAATAATGTCTCTATCTCTCCTTGGACCACAAAGTTTCACCTTCTTATTTTGGTTTCTAGGATGGCTAAATTTGGGCTGTATCATCTGGCCTGGTTCTAAAACTGGCATAGGTCTTAAAAGATTGCTGCTGTGATAAAAGGAAGTTAATAGGTAACACTTGATACAAACTGGGATTTTACCTTTTAACTACATGTAGCATTCTGTAAACAAATCCAGTTTTGACTGGCGATGTAGTCAGTTTAAACTGTGGACTCCATTTGCACATATCCAATGGTGCCAGTTGTGAATTGCTTTATAGTGGACACTTTTGGAGTGTGGATGTTGACATCTATATCCTTTTGGCTTGGATGCTGAAATAATTTGAGAGTGAAAGATATTAAACTCATGAATTTGCTACACGAAGCAAATACTGAATGCCTCTCATCAATTTCACGGATGACATGCCAATGTGGACAGAGCTATAGGTAAATTCACTTCATATCATGTTAACTATAAGTCTCTCTTTATAAGTGACCTTACACAGCACAATTACTCACCTGCGGAAAAAGCAGATTTTCCCCCCCCCCCCATATGTCAACAGAGTTTCTTGAAATTAAGTCCTATTGATCAAGTTCTAGAAGAGTCACAGTTCTAATTCATAGGAGAGAAAAAGGTGTGTGTGTGTGTGTTAAATTGAAGTCGAGAGAATATGCCTTCGTTAGATGTAACTGTCTGATATTCAAATAAAGGAAATTTACACTGCTCAACAGCTGGACAACATGACAGGCTTTCCAATAGTTCTATCCTTCTATAATTTTGAATACAATTCTTTAATGCCATTTTAAATGTACAAAATAAATTTTCAAGCACTATGCAGTTTTGCTGACAATTTTCTAAAAGCTTAGCCTTATAACAAAGCACAAATACTATCTAATTGGCTTGTTTTAGGAGACCAACAGATTGCTTTACTCTCATCATGAGATTCCAGTGTGAGGGAAATTGGCTCTGAAAAGCACGCAGAACACATGGTTACACTCTCCAAAATGTGTAGATACTTCATTTCAAAAGCCATCAAGGTGTATAGAAAGCAAAAAATAAAACCCTCCCATAATTACCAACATTCCAGAGTCGCAATTCAAGCCTCTCACTGTGTGATGACTCAATTTCCTAAACCCACCTGTGCATAGAAACCTTTATGCTCTCCCTGACAATACACCGCTGCTTCAGATTCCTTTTTTTCACATCCCATTTTAATGATTAATTCATTATTAAAAATTCCTTTTATCAGGAATTAGAGGTTGGATTGTAATTATTTTAATTAAGACCAATTATATTTTTAGCATGTGGGGGTAGGATTTCCTGTAACGAGGGTTTTCTGGATCTTGGGTTGGCCTGCCATGCACCTCACCTTAGCTCTGTATTTCCAGCAAGTAATGATCTAAATTGAAACAAAAGGAAGAACTGTAGAAACAAATTTTTTAAAACAAAGAAGAATTGACTAATCCATACCCTTTCAGGGAATGCTGTACATTTCAGATAATGAATGGAACCTGTTTATAATGTGCCAAGACAGACGATAGAAGCAGATACCACACATCCAAGCTGGTGTGCTTAGGCCCTGTGTAAAGTCTACCTGCCTTTATTTAAACAGTACTTCATTTCCCAACGTAGACTTGGATTTGAAAATTGTGCAAGCGGTTATTTACTTGGCCCACTGGAATGATGTTATGTGAATATATGAGTATTCAGAGATCATAGGGTTAGGAGTTAAGATTGCTTCAGCCAAAGCAATTTTGTTTAGCACACATTTGTGCATGTGTTAATAAGTCACAATGGAGGTGCTGCATGTTTCAACTGCAATGCCTCATGCAATGGTAATCCTTGCCCTGTAGATCATTCAGAAACCCTGTTTTCACCTCCATTCAGCTGAAATGCAGAGGAAAGTACCCAGGTGGGGGTGAGAGAGTGTGTCCTCTTGATAGCATGTGGCGGGCTCCCATTCTGAATGAGCACAATACTGGAGCCTTCCCACATTTCCCAGTTTCATGTGATGTGATGTGTTGCGAGTGAGCCATGTGGCCGTCTTGTCTTTTTCTTTTGACAAGCTATGAAATTGCTTGGTGTCTGCATAGCCTCCAGGCCGATGGACTTGATTTCCTAAGCTGAAGAGTTTTATCTTTTGGTTCGTTACTTATTTCAGGGTTCCTCACTTTCTGCATTTTTATGTGCAAAACAGCTGAAAGACTAATCCTGTTGTGGCTGCTGGGGAGCCAAAGTGACAGAGGGAAAATAAAACAAAACCTCTAACATTGGGCTTTAATGCCCATAACAGGTGCTGCATTCTCTTAATTCTTGGCAGCCCTGGTTATGTTTTTAAAAAATACACATATTTCAAAACATCACAAGGGTGCTTTTTATTTTACCTGTTTTGAAAAATGACAGAACTTTCTCTAAAATGTGGTAACATATTTTTTTAAAACTATCATTTACAGTTAGCAAAGGTCACCTCTGATAATTTACCTTCCATCAAATGGGAAAATAAATAATTTCCTGTTGCAGAACCCTGTCACAACCAACCTGGCTAAAATATCCAAGTTTTGAGAGCTGTCAGCATTTTGGAAGATTTAAGTGTAAAAGGCTTATTTAATGTCCTGGGAGGAGGCAAAATGTGTGGCCCTGCTGACACTTTCAAACCCTCCCCCTTCACTTCCTTAATGCCTAAAAGTTGGTTAGCTTTTATCAGCATTGAGGGGGTTTTTTATTTTAAAACTATGCACTAGTCCTGGGTTTTTCTATTTGGAATGACCTTGGGGCCAGACAAGATGTGACAAGAACACCCATGTTGGTTAATCATGTGCTTGCCCCATTGAGTCATAAAAGCATGAGGGTGGGGTCTAATTTTCCCAATAGAAGAACACCAAAAAGGGAAGCCGACCTCCAAGTTACCTCCCTGTGTGCTGTTGCTTCAGGCATTCTCTTCTCAAGTCCCAGCTAGAACAAACTACCCAACTTTCCCTCAGTTCGATTATGTAGACTGGTGTTTCCCAAACTTGGGTCTCCAGTTCCCATCATCCCTGACCTGCTGGCTTAGGGATGGTGTAAGTTGTAGTCCAAAAACAGCTGGAGACCCAAGATTGAGAAACACTGATTTAGACCAAGTTGACAAAAGCTACTGATGGCTAAGAGCAGCATTCAAATATATCTTAGTAGCACCCTCCATTTCCATCTATGTATAGAAAAACTGAAGTTAAGAAGGTAACTGGTTGGAGGCTATAAAATCTACCTTTTTCAAAGTTGGTCTGGCACCTGTCAGTGAGAAGCTGCCTTGAGGTGGAGTTGGACCAAGTACTCTGCAGTCTCGCTTCAGGAAAGCCAGGGTGGAATAGTGATAAAATATAAGGAAATAACTAAGGAGATCCGGGGCCAAAATTCCATGCAGCCACAACTCCCTGGCCAGTCTTTCGGCCAGTCATTCTTTCAGCTGAACATTCTTTACAGGCTGGTTGTGCAAATAAATTGGGGTGGGAGGATGCTATCCTTAGTTCCGTGGAGAGAATATGTAAACATTATAAATAAAAAACCCTGTGATTCTAGGCCAAAAAACTTGTTTTACGGTTCCATTGGCAGGTTGTTCCTTCTTCCTTTTAACGATTCTCAGTGCTTGTCTTTCATGCAAATTCTTAATGTCATTGATGTGTAGATTCCACTCAGAATTGCTTGTTTAAATAATGCCCAATCGTTACTCTTCAGATACTATTAAATTTGCTTGAAGTCTGGTTTTTTTAAAACACACACGCACAGAGAAAAAATTATCTGTGGAATTGCAAAATGGTAACCAAAGCGCTTGAATCTTTCGCAATGTAGAAGCATTAGCCTTGCCTCTCAGTAAACACAAAGAGGATAGGAATGCCCAGTTTACTTAAATGCACAGTGCAGTCCTAATCTATGTACACAGGGATGGAAGAGTCTCACTGAACTCACCTATGTACAGGATTTCAGCCTTATTCTTGTGGCACCTTGAAGACTCCCAAAATTATTGAAGGATGCAGGTAACCAGCATCTGATTGTGCTGAGAAATCACTTAGTTTTTAAATTGCCACACGCAGCACCCCCCCCATTTCTACGTATTTCTAATTAATATTTAAGTATTTCTAAATAAAAGACGGTCATCTTAATTTAGGGTTTTCTGTAGGGTAACAGAAACACAAGCCAGCTCTTCACATTCTATAGCCATTTGTTTCATAGGACATAAAATGTGCAACAACTGCCCCTTGAGCCATATCCAGGGCAACACTGAAACTTCACATATAAAGCCAGTGACTGCAGCTCCCAGTACCTAACTTCAAAAGTCCTAGATGTAGTGGGTTTTCATGGACCTCATTTTAGTTCTTAGGCTACATCGAACAGGTCAGCTATTGTAATTTGCCAGGCTGATACCAAGTGGGCACTGGTACAGAAAAAAGCAATAATAATAATAATTTTATTACTAATACCCTGCCCATCTGGCTGGATTTCCCCAGCCACTCTGGGCGGCTCCCAACAGAACAATAAAAACATGATAAAAGATCAAACATTAAAATCTTCCCTAAACAGGGCTGCCTTCAGATGTCTTCTAAAAGTCAGATAGTTACTTATTTCCTTGACATCTGATGGGAGGGCGTTCCACAGGGCAGGCGCCACTACCAAGAAGGCCCTTTGTTAGTATGTTTTTCCCCCCTCCCATAGCAAATAGCAGGGTGGGTGGGGTGGGAATGGTTTTCACTGGAAAGATAGAACCTCCTCACATGCCAAGCCCTCCTGCAGCTGCTATTTACATAGACTTAAACCCTCCTTTCACAGCCTGGTGTCCTCCAGAGGTTTTGGACTAGCACCATCCAATGTGACCAGTGTTCAGGGATGATGGGAGTTGTAGTCTAGCAACACCAGGAGGGGCACCAGGTTTAGGAAGACTGGTTTCAATTCACAGACCTTCGAGCTTTTTCATGCATCCTGTCCTCCCGTCTTGTTTGGCCTTGAACCAATGAAACAAGCAATCTGACTCCGGGTTGAGCAACTCAAGAAGAGGTGCTGTTCCAAAGAACAAAAGTCAGTCATGTGTCCATTACTCAAGAAGTTAAGCTTCTGGTGAGTCAGGGAGATTCCTCGCCCCCCTTCAACTCTCACAAAACAAAAGCTTGATTGTGTTGTGTGGGAATCTTATCTTCTGCATGTTCAGAGAGATAAATCATGTTAAATTTTTATTTCCCCATACTGTAACAGCCCATTGTAACAGAAGTCTACCTCTTTCTTCTTATGCTCAGGTGATGACTCTTCAAATTCATTTACATAAGAGTCATGTGACACTGTGAGAGTATATAATACGCCCGACTAAACTCTTGGATCATAGTTGCTGCTGATTTGCCTGTGGAGACTTCTAAGCACCTTCAAGTTTGACTTGTCACCATGATGGCTGGAGGCTTAACAGATGCCAGTCCTTCTACTCCAGATGTTCAGCAGCTGGCTGACAAGGTAAGTAAAAGAGCCCATTAAAACAATCATTGACAAATTTATATTTTGAATATAAATTAAACCAATGTGGAAAATGCACCTTATTTAGTAGCCGTCATTCAGTTGTGAAATAAGAATACCTGTTTATCTGGCCACAGATTGGATATGTTATTTCAGAATCAATAACCTCTCTTGACTCAAAGTTTGGTGGAGCCAGTGACAATGCCCTATTCTAACTAATGGGGATGGGGTGGGGCATTGAGCCCCCCCCCCCAACTCTTCGCTCTCCTGTCCTGCTACAGACCCCCTGTTTTGTGTCATCCATGCAGGGACCAGATTTGGAAAATGAATATCAATGCTGATAGTCTCACAATTTCAGATTCCCTTTATTTTGTAAATAAAGTAAAATAAAAATCCATAGGAGCTGTCGCAAAGAGTCTTGTGGCACCTCAGAGGTTATTAGGGAATAAGTTTTTGTGACACCTTTGAAGCTTACAAACTGCTTGTGGCGCAAGTAAGGTGGTGTGTGTGTTTTTTTAGACTCTAGCCTACAAAAACTTAGATGCCACGAGACTTTGTAGCTTTCTTTTGAAAGAATGCTATTTGTTCTAGGGGAGCAGTTTAATATTTTCAGAGATCACAAAGCTAGCCATACTCAGATTCTTTTTCACAAAGGGCGGCAAATATGTTCCAGCAGCCTTAAGGCAAAACCCGTTTCCCAACTCCTGTACGCTGCAAATGTCTGGCATAATGGGGACCTGCCAAAGCTAGATGGCTTTCAGGCAAAATTTCTACGATCTCTGCTGCAGGTACCCAACTGTGTCCCCAACTCCATACTTCTGTTGGAAGCTGGTGAATGCCCAATTTCAACTAAAGCATGGTGGGCTGCCCTGAAACATTGGCTCAGGATTTCAGTGTTTGATCTAGGGAAGGGTTTGTACCAACACCTGACCAATGAGGAATTTGCCAGCAAATGGAAGAAAACCATGGCTAAAAAAGCCACCTCTATTGGTCTGTCACCCCCCAACTGTATTACCTGGGTTATGAAGGCACCCTAAAGATGTTAAAGCAAAGATTATGGGATAATGCACACAGTGACTTGCGATCTCGATCACACGCAGTCTGTAGTCCGCTGGCAGTAGGAGTACAATATGGGCATGTCTTTAAGTTAACATCTTACATTAAAAACCTGACAGTACCAAACTATCGAAGGCTTTTCACCAAAGCCAGGCTAAACGTCTTTCCTTCTGCAGTGTTGGATGGCAGGTTGAGAGGAGTTCCCTGACAGGACAGACTTTGCTCGTGTGCTCAAGACATCGATTCCATAAAACATATTTTGTTGCACTGTGCAAAATACGAGCAAGCCAGGGCTGAACTAATATTACCCTTGCTGGTACCTTTCCCGGGAAAATCAGAGGCTCACTATGTCAGGTTCCTATTGGAAGACCGGACAAACGCTAGAACATTAGCAGTGGCGAAGTTTTTATCAGTGGTTGCAAGAACCAATGATCCCTATATTCTGAACAAAATGCTTGTTTAACCTGGAGGTAGGCTGTATGAATTGTGTATTGCTTTGTAACGATTTGTTGGGTCTCTGGACCATAATAAAGGTTGATGATGATATTTTCAGAGACTAAATTGTTAGGTGTGGCCAAATGTATTGAGTCAGCCCACGCATTTTGACCAGTGTCATATAGCCTTTTGTGCCATTTTTACTGCGTTTCTTCTTCATAAAAACTTCCATTTCAAGAAGTGTTTGGTTGCATACATAAATGCGGCTCTTTTCTAGGCAAGCAGGTTTGGCTTCTCTGGGAAGGGCAGCCATGAGTGTCCACCCTTGGCCTGAGGTCAGAACTTGTCTTGAAACTGCGGCTCTTTCTGCACTTCTCCCAAATGGATTTGGGAGTCTGCAAAATTTCTCAAACATAAAATGAATAACGGAGCAATGCAAACGCCCACCGCTTCCTATGGCTTTGGCTCAGTTCTTTGCTGCAAGAATGACAACTCTTCTTATTTTCAATTTCAGATGAAATCTCAGATAGAACAGAAGGAAAACAAGGTTTACACTGTTTTCACTGCTGTTGAGTACAAAACACAGGTGGTTGCTGGAACAAACTATTTCATTAAGGTCAGTGCTCCAACTGAGAAATGATTGGGAATTTTATTAATGAACTTTCTATTCTAAAAAGTCTACCTTTTTAAAACTAGCTTGTTCCTGCATTTAAAAATAAACTTGATTATTTGGTTATGTTAACAACTGACTGGACTCCGTGTGTCCCCGTGAGATACGGGGTGGTGGCAGCGGAAAAAGCAATCGCAGTGGCGGCACAGGGTCAATAGACCGTCAAACGTCGGGGGCCCCTGTGTGTGATTGCCACACTAGTTTTTATTGAAGAAGCTTAATCAAACCATATATATATATATATATATATATATATATATATATATGTGCTTTCGTAGATTTTCACGGATACAGGAATGCAGGTTTTCGGGTCCTCGGGTGTCTTCCCGTGTAAAAGTTGGGGTGTCTAGGCGACGTTTCGACGAGGTCTCACTCGTCATCTTCAGGCTGGTGCTTTCGGCTTCTTGTTACTGGAACAGAGCAGGATCTCAGTGTTTGAGTTCCTATAAATACTGTTGAGGAGGTGTGGTGTATAGCCTCCAATGTTCTGGGCAGAGAACTTACATGCACAATCACACCACCACCCTGCACAAATAAACTCCGT